>JAXQQM020081055.1:0-167739 GCA_034641835.2 Pinus albicaulis | reverse complement strand
CACCTGTGAGGGCCGTTTTGGGTCAATGTACATGTATCATACCCGACTGTTGATGAATTACCTAGACAACTAGGCCCTCAATCTGCCATACTTTTTATTAAACAGTTTGAGGAATATGTCTGTGACCGTCTAGAAGCATTTGGGGGACGTAGAACCACCTTTGTATCACCATGGTCTTGTGAAAATTTTGATTGAAAAACAGTTAAAAGAGAAAAAATACACATGGGAACAGTTTTTAATTAGGAATTTCTTTGAAGAACCCCAAGAAACTCCTGAAGGCAGTACACCGAAAAGAAGGAGAACAAGTGATAAAACTCAAAGTACTCCTACTAACACAGTTGAAAGAACTAGTAGAGAGGAAAGACTATCTAAAAGGAAGAAGGAAAAGACTGAAGAGAGAAAAAGCATTGAGGCTGTGCATCAAACCCCTTCCTCAGAAGTAGATCATCAAGTGTTATCTGAGAGACTAGTTCACCTTCAGGAACAGTCATCTATGGCCAAAAAGAGGGGGAAAGAAAAACAAAAGGAAAAAGACAGTAGTCCACAGTATGTAAGAAGAAGTTCCAGGCTTAAAGGAAAGTGGAAGAAAACACAGACAAAAGGACCTCATTTTATTGATTTGGGAGAAGTAACACCTGAACAAACTCCAGTTGGCCATAGTCCATCTCATTCTCAGCAAAACGTTGAACATAGTCCACCTAATTCTCAGTCAAACATTGAAGCTAGTCCTCAAGACATTGACATGAGCCCTTTTTAGCCAGATTTTGAAGACAATTCTCCTCCACAGTATTTTGGGGACAGCCCAAGGAAAACGACACTTGAGATAGATCCAAAGCAGCAAGAGGTGTACGATTACATAGAATCCTTAGAAAGGACAGCCACGGGCCCCAGCACCTCATCCACTCAGCCTCACACAGCACAAGAAGATCTAGTCCAATCATTGAAACAAGAAGTATTTGAGTTGGAGGTTTTAAATACACACATTAAAAATGAAAATGAGGCATTAAAGGAACAAATAAAATTGGACAAGATCATTCATGACAATACCATGCCACATCTGGGACTGTGGCAGAAAAAGAACAGGAAATTGAAGAAGAAATGCCAGAAGATAAGTAGAGCACTGATTAATCTTAAATTCAGATGCTTAATGAAGAAGCCCAGGATGTTAGCAGCACCAAGGAAGAGGAGAAGAGGACTGGATGTACTGGCAGAGGTATCAAGGCATATGAATTGAAGAAGGATTATCAAAATTTTGGTTGCATGAGAACATGCAACACCTTCACAGTGGGGGTATGTTGAGTCCCAAACTTGCATCTTTCTTATACACCTTTCTAGACCTTTTCCATTCACCTGGACCTTCTAAGTCATCAATATCATTGCATATTAATTATAAAAGAGAATTTAAAGTGGTTTTTAACTATGTTTTGTTTCTGCTGTTTGAATTAGATTTTTGCTCATTGAGCTGCGGAATCTTGTCACTTTCTGCAGCTGCTGCAACTTTCCGCAGCCATTTTGTTAAAGTCTATATTGCAAGTGTGTTCAGGAAAATCGAGCCACATGGGCAAGTTGGAAATGACATGGACATGGATCGAGTCCTATTGGCTCAGTCGAATTCACCTCAGAAGACTGTGGTCAAAGGTAGCCAAGCGGTGGTCAACCGAAGAGTCCCACGGTGACAGAACTCTGTTTTTCATCACGTGAAGACTTGCGTGGCCATTTCTAAACCACGGGAGACATATCAACACCTGTAAATGGCTCCATAAGCCGAATCCAACAGCCACTTTCCATAGATTTAATCTTCACGGCAGCCATAATGCTAGATTTCTGGACGTGGTTGTTCACGTGTCTTCTATCAACGCAGACTTTAGGGAATTAGTTATATCACCCTCTGTTATAAATAATGCGTTCTCATAGGCATAATAGTTAGCTCTGTAATGTAATTGCGTTGCCACCATGCTGTGACATTATTTCTCTGTTATGACTGCATTTTGAATATATAAGAAGACTCTGTTCATAAGCACAATTCGTGTTTGATAGCTGCTTCCCTAGGATTGTGCAGAGGGCCCCTGCACACGCCGAGGTTTTGTGTATTACTGTATAGTTTCATGCTTCATTTCCTTACGTTCATTGTGCCATAGTCATTCACGTGTATATATATTACATCTTTCATGGTATTTATGTTTCATCTTTGTCCATAATCTTTCATGCTTTACGTTTCACTTCTGTCCATAATCTTTCATGCTTTATATTGTTGTTAACTGATCAGTGTTTTTGTTCCTGATTACAATAGGCAGCTCGGCCATTTGCACATCATTTTATAATGACTAATGACATGGAATCAATCTTGTCCTTCTGCTGATTTCTTTTTCTTAGTTTTTAATTCCAGCACTGTTTTATTCATTTTAGTTTTGTACATTTTCTTTACTAGTTAGATTAGATATTAAACTGTTCATGTCATTATCAGTTACCTCCGAAAGCCATAGAGAGACTAATGGTGAGGGATTGAAGTATGAGTGTGTAAGTTTGATATTAGTTTATTTTTCTGCAAGTTAGATATTAAATTTCTCATGTCATTATCAGTTACCTCTGAAAGCCATAGCGAGACTAATGGTGAGGAATTGAAGTATGAATGTGTAGTTTGATATTAGTTTATTTTTCTGCAAGTTAGATATTAAATTTCTCGTTTCATTATCAGTTACCTCCGAAAGCCATAGCGAGACTAATGGTGAGGGATTGAAGTATGAGTGTGTAATTGATATTAGTTTATTTTTCTGCAAATTAGATATCAGATTGCTCAAGTTGTTTATGATTACCTCCGAAAGCCATAGCGAGACTAATGGTGAGGGGTGAGAATATGAGTTGATGTAATTTGATTTTAGTTTTAATTTACTTGCAATCTTTTCTTTGAGTACAGTTTCTTTTGTGTTTAGACAGCAGCAAGGGTAATGGTTTTCATGATCAATAGTTCACTGTTTGTTTAACTAGAATAGTGGCACATTTTCATTTCCTTTTAGGAATTAATTTTGTCATTTTATGTTTCAAAATCCTTTTGAAATTTGAAGTTTGGGAAATCATTATAAAGGACATCATTGCCTTGAACAATCCTAACCATACCTGTCTTTTAGAATTTCTATCTCACATTAGGAAACCAACCAAGATAAATAAAAAAACCCAAAAACGACAAAAAGTAAGAGATAGGTTATCTTGCACATATAGTGTGCCACACTTCGTCAGCTTACGAATCCCGGATTGACAAATTAATGTAGCAATTTAGGACACACTAAATTGACCAAACATTTATTTTAGTTGTTAATTATGTGTTTAATATTGGATTGTTCCATTGCTCCTGCATATACCTTGCACGTTACCTTGAAATAATGTATGCACCTGGATTGATAAATTAATGTGGAAAAAGGGTTGAATAGTTTATTCACACTCGGACACCAACATTTTGGCGTCTTTGCCAAGGAAGGCTAACAAGGTGCAAGAACACGATCCATAATTGATCCAAAGATCAATCTCTCATCTTAGGGAAGGAATTTGTTACCCTCCTCTATGTCCTAAGCGTAGTGTTCTATTTTTTTTTTCTTTTTGATTGTTTTCCTAGAGATCAATCTCTCGTCTTAGGGAAGGAATTTGTTACCATGCTCTAAGTCCTGAGCGTATTATTCTGTTTTTTTAACTTTCTGATTGTTTTACTAGGGGAAAATTTCTTGTCCTGGGGAGGGTATTTGATTATCCTACATCAGGTCCTAAACCTTAACTTTTCAAGTTTGCGTGATTTTTTGTTTTGACCCACCTTTCATTTCTTTTAAGTTTGTTTGATTTTCTGATTGATTTCAATCTCTCATCCTGGGGAGGAAATTATTTTTCCTGCTCCAGGTCCTAAGCATTGCTGTTATTTTAATGATTTATTCTCACCAATTTTATGAGAAAAGATTTGAATAAGAGGGGCAGAGAAATACCCCTAAAGAAAGGAAGAGATCTAGGAAGGAATACTTATATCCAAGAGATCATCGCAAAGGCTGAATCAAAAGCATCTTCTTGTGCTGCTGTCAGGGTAAGGATTCAAACAAAGTCTGAGGGGCATTCGGTTGTACAGCCAATGCCATCCATGGTACCAAATAATACCCTTTCAACGAGAGAAGAAGAAGTAAATAGAGTATCAGTAGAAGGAACACCTCTATTGTCGGCAGAAGGAGAAGAAATTGCAAGCAGGGGATCGGAGGAATTGAGAAATTCCAATTGGGAAGAAGAACTCCTGAAGGATTTGGCGTCACCACGAGATGAAAGAAGTGCTATGAAACCTCCTGCAATTGAATCACCCCAAGTATCAGTTGCAGAACCAGTTGAAATCCCGGGTGAGTATTGGAGGATATTTATGGAACCTACAAATTCCTATATTGATTTCCCAATTGGGAACATCACAAGTGATGCACCAATGAAGCCCATACCTTTAACAAATTTGCCTAATTTTCATGGGCTTTCCTTTGAGGACCTCAATACATTCCTCTGTGAATTTGATATTGTCTGTCGAGGGTACGACTATATCACTGATGCTTAGAAATTAAAGATATTTCCTGCTAATTTAAAGGGGACAACCTTATGATGGTTCATGGGTTTAGGGGGAAAGACTATATCCTCATGGGATGTGATGAATGAAATCTTTTTGGAGAAATACCATTTTTATCACTCCACTAGATTCCCAAGGTTGAAGAAGGAATCCCAACAGAGGTAACCAAAAACCAAGCTTTTGACTTGATAGCTAGCCCTATCAAGCCAGAGAGGGATCTCTCTAAAGGGTCATAACCAGGACGGCTGGAGTAATTAGGGTTTTAGGTTAGGTATGAAATGCAGGGATTTGTTTTGATTTAGGGTTGGGCTCACTGAAACGAGGATTAGGTCAAGGGGACTAAATTAGGGCCAATGAGATGAAATTGCAGTCCATTCGATGGGGAAAGGTAGGTAGGAAGGTTTAATACTTAAAGGTGATTTTGATGAGACTAATAGACTGGTGAGGAGCTAGGAAGAGCATATGAGATGAATTCTCCCTAAACTGAAGAAAATGGAAAAATTATGTAAAATTTTCCAAAACAGAGCATGAAAAACATGAATTATGCCTTTCAACTTGAAATTAAGCATATCATAGACATGAAAAGGTTTATGAGATTACAATACATTCATACAAATGATCATAGAGAAAAATACTATGACGAAAATTCATACCACATGAATCCCAAAGAAATAGCTGCAATTTTTCATTAATATCCAGGCCAAAATGTTTCTTGATCAATACACAACATGAAAAAATTATGCAAAATTTCCCAAAACAGAGCATGAAAAACATGAACTATGCCTTTCAACTTGAAATTAAGTATATCATAGACATGCAAAGGTTTATGAGCTTACAATACATTCACACAAATTATCATAAAGAAAAATACTATGTCAAACATTCATACCACATGAATCCCAAAGAAATAGCTGCAATTTTTCATTAATATCCAGGCCAAAATGTTTATTGATCAATACAAAAACTTTCAAACTGATGCCAACTTCCAAACTCCTTTGAAGACCCGAGCTAAATATACCTCAAAACCACCTCCCTCATCCTTAGGGGTCGAATCCATGAGGTGAGGGAGATATGACATGAAAAGCTGAACTGAAAGCTAGAGTGTAGGATGAGAAAAGTGACTTATTCCTATCTCTAGGAACTGATTCATTACACCTCATTTATTTCATTTAACTAATTTATTTACCCTAGGTAATATTAAAAACATGATAATTACATTTAAATCATCAATTACATGAGGTAAAAACATGATTCCCCAAGGTAAAATTCAAATTTGTGGAAAAACTCAGAAAAAATCAGTCAATTGTTAAACACGCAATGCCATTTTACCCCCAACTTTCAGGTTGTTTTTGAATGCCTTCCTGGTGTCCAAATTGGTTCCAATATAGCTTGTTGGAAATCCCTTCAAGTCTAGTTTCCATATATGTCTTCATTTTAAAAATGAAGGTCATTTTCCCTGTCAAAAATCACTTCTCCCAAGACTGGTCAAAACGTGCAGAATGAGGGTGCAAAATGAAGAGTGTTGTTGCAAAAACCTCTCTCACTTTTTTCAAATTCATCTTTGTTTGGTAGGAAACATAGTTTGAATAAAAACCAACCCTATGAGTGGCAAATGACTTGACTCTCGGAATGAATTCTCAAAAAATGATGGAGACATGATGTTTTGAGTTGGAATGGCCTCATAATTACTGCTATGAACTACCTTGTGCCTCCTCTGCTCAAATGTCTCGTTTCCATAACAAACCCTAGATGAAATTTGGGTTTGGTACTTGTGAACAATGATGACTTGGGCACCCTTGGGAAAAGACAACTCCCTTTGACATTTGATCAATTGATGAACTAAAAACTCTTGCAATTTGACATTTGATGTGTTGGCATGTGAAACTATGAGTTGGAAGCCTTGGGAACTAAGCGCTTATTACATTTTAATTGACATAAAATTACACGAATAAATAAAAATTACATCTTTGTTTTTGAAATAAATATTACATCCTCGAATGAAACTCACACTTGAAATTAAATTACAACTTTGGAAACCATCTTGGAGGTCATCTTTACATGGTAAAGAGACATTATTGGGATCACTCTCATACTTTTCTGACCTTATGCAAATTAAATGGTGCATTTTTGGACCTTGAAAGACAAAACCATAATGACCTAATGGGACCTTGAATGACCTGACTGTCATAATTGACTTTGACTGAGTGAAATGATATTTTCCTAGGTTTTATTATGCTAAAGAAGACATGGAAGTGAGTTAGCAATGTGAATCTTTGAGCGAGAGTGAAATTTTATTGAGGTAGGCTACCATCAGTGAAACAATTTTTAGCATGACCTAATGGAATGATATAAAAATTTCAAAATGAGAGACCTAATATGAGAAATGAAGGGATGATATCAGTCACTGATGGCAGAATGCATATTCTGACTCTAACATTGGCCTTATTAGGGATGGTAGCTCTCACAGAGGTGTCAAGAACCGCAGATCTCTGAGTTAAGGAGATTAGTGCTTTATTCCATTGGGCCAATACTGTCAAAAAATAAATGAAACTGAAATGAAGGACTGAATATTTGACAACTTGATGACACAAAATGAATGAAACTGACTCAATTTGACTTGACTTGACTGAAACAAGACTCAAAAAATGAACTTACCCTACTTATTGATGGTAGTACATCACCGAGACTTGAGGGCTTAAAATCCTGATGACAACCACCTGCCTGCTGAAGACATATGTACAATCATGTTAAATGATACTTCCAGTGTAACCAATCCAGAAGATGGTTACTTGCTTGAATTCTGCTCTCAATTTCCTCGAGCGGGTAGGAAAAAAAAAAAAAAACAAGAAAATACATCTTCCCTGCTAACTACACCAAATCAGTAAAAGGATCTTCAAAAATATGAAATGTTACATTGTCTTGAGATTCGGCAAAAACACAAGCACACTCTTCATTCTGATTTGAAAGAACACTTGGTTGTTGATCCATAGGATAGCATAGGGAAGTATGAATTTCTGTTATCTGAGTGTTGGTTGCAAGTTATTGAAGCATTGGCAACTCTGATTCTTTCTCTGGCATACTATCTCTCTTAGGCTCATACTCCTCAAATTCATATTCTAAATCATCTTTGAACATAAAACATTCTTCAAGATTGTTAAACATGATAGCCCTATCTTCTTCATGAGAGAAAAAAATATATGTTCGCTGATCTCCTTGTAGGAAATCATCACCACAAATCGGTTTACTCACAACAACTTCCTGTATGGCTTCATCAGTCTCATGACTATCATCATTCAAACCCAGCCTTTCATTTTCAATAATGGAAGATGCTTCAATCACACATTCTTGACTGTGTGAACATTGTAAGAGCTGCAAATCTACATTTCCTTGGGTTGTAATATGATTTTTTAGGAGTTCATCTATCTCATCTTCAGACAAAGGAGAAAACCGAGTTTTAAATAAATTTACATTGATTTGGTGATTTTCATTTTCAGGATCAGAAATTGGCACTTCTCTTTCTTGGTCCCAGTCTGTCTCATCTAAAAAGGGAGCTACTGATTTTTGTTGGTGATGAAAAGGGTTATCATGCAAAGGCTCAAGGATCTCTTCATCCAAGGAGGAAACTGCTATTTCTTGTTGGGAGGAAAAATCATTAAGGGATTCTATAAGCTCATCATCTAGACACTCTTCATTCCCATACAAATTTTCAAGAAACTCAATGAAATTATCAGAGATATCACAACAACTATCAATCACTGACATGGAAGAATTAGAGCTTTGATAATTTTGAAAGAAAACAGAATGAAAGTCCTTTAGAGAATATAAACTAACAGATGGTAGACTCTCATACCATGATCTCGCTTTTTCCTCCAAGGTAGCCATAAACATCTTTATCAAACAATCTTCAGGAAACTCAATCTTTAGTCTATGAATATGCAAATGAAATTTGATCAAATTCAAACTAGCATCTTCACAGTCCTGATTGCCAATCTATATGAGGAATACGGTTTGGAAAACCAGGAATATGAGCTCGATTCATAGGAGCATACCTTCGAGCAATCAAATCCATTTTGACAATAGTGAGTTCACTAAGAATATCTTAAGACTATTGTTCCTTGAAGAGTGGAGTCACCATGAGAATTTTGAACCTTGGGATTCTTCGACGCTGGAGTCGCCAGGTGAATGATGCACAACCTTCTTATGCCTGATCATTGTTCACCATCAACAACCAGATCTAATCTTTGTCGTACACCCATGGAAGAGTTTGTCTCTTCGTTCCCCGGTAACGATGCCAGTATATTATCACTCCGCCAGATTCCCAAGGCTGAGGAATGAATCCCAACAGAGGTAACCACAAGCCAAGATTTTGACTTGATAGCTAGCCCTATCAAGCAGGAGAGGGCTCTCTCCAAAGGGTCACAGCCAGGAGGTCTGGATAAATTAGGGTTTTAGGCTAGGTATGGAATGTAGGGATTTGTTTTGATTTGGGGTTGAGCTCACTGAAACGAGGATTAGGTCAAGGAGACTAAATTAGGGCCAATGAGATGAAATTGCAGTCCATTCGATGTGGCAAGGTAGGTAGGAAGAATTAACACTTAAAGATTATTTTTATGAGATGAATAGAACGGTGAGGAGCTAGGAAGAGCATATGAGATAAATTCTGCCTAAACTGAAGAAAATGGACCAATTATGCAAAATTTCCCAAAATAGAGCATGAAAAACATGAATTCTTCCTTTCAACTTGAAATTAAGCATATCATAGACATGAAAAGGTTTATGAGCTTACAATACATTCATACAAATGATCACAGAGAAAAATATATGTCAAACATTCATACCACATGAATCCCGAAGAAATAGCTATAATTTGTCATTAATATCTAGGACAAAATGTTTCTTGATCAATACACAAACTTTCAAACTGATGCAAACTTCCAACCTCCTTTGAATACCTGAGCTAAATAGACCTCAAAACCACCTCCTCTCATCCTTAGGGGTCGAATCCATGAGGTGATGGAGATATTACATGAAAAGCTGAACTGAAAGCTAGAGTGTAGGATGAGAAAAGTGACTCATTCCTATCTCTAGGCACTGATTCATTACACCTCATTTAGTTCATTTAACAAATGTATTTACCCTAGTTAATAGTAAAAACATGATAATTACATTTACATCATCAATTAAATGAGGTAAAAACATGATTCCCTTAGGTAAAATTCAAATTTGTAGAAAAACTCAGAAAAAATCAGTCAATTGTTAAACGCGCAGCGCAATTTTACCCCCAACTTTCAGGCTGATTTTGACTACCTTCTCGGTGTCAAAATTGGCTCCAAGATAGCTTGTTGGAAATAAATTCAAGTATAGTTTCCATATTTTTCTTCATTTTTCAAAATTAAGTTCATTTTCCCTGTCAAAAATCACTTCTCCAAAGAGTGGTCAAAAAGTGTAGAGTGAAGGTGCATAAATGCAGAGTTCTGTTGCAGGAAACTTTTGGAAGCCTTCATAAACTCCAAATTGAGCTCAAGATAGCTCATTGGAAATATATCTTTGTCTGGTTATCATTTGACTCATCAAGAAAGTCATTTGGACACTCCAGCTAGGAGAAAAATTTATTTTCCCAAGGTCACTCCAGAAGTGCAGCAACTCTCCTATGGCACTTGTATTTTTGAAATTTCTCTAAAACCATGACACCTATGTAAAAACTAAATAAGTTTTTCCTTCCTTGAAATATTATGGACAAAAACCTCTCTCACTTTTTTCAAATGCACCTTTTTTTGGTCGAAAACACAGTTTGAATAAAAACCGACCCTATGAGTGGCAAATGACTTGACTCTTGGAATGACTTGTCAAAAATTGATGGAGACATGATTTTTTGAGTTGTAATGGCCTCATAATTAATGATATGACCTAAATTGTGCCTCATTTTCTCAAATTTCTCGTTTCCATAGCAAACCATAGCTCAGTGGGAGAGCATATTAGGATTTGGTACTTGTGAACAATGATGACTTGGGCACCCTTGGGAAAAGACAAATCCCTTTGACATTTGATCCATTGATGAACTAAAAAATCTTGCACTTTGACAATTGATGTGTTGGCATGTGAAAATATTAGTTGGCAGCCTTGGGAACTAAGTACTTATTACATTTGAATTGACACAAAATTAACTTATTGTGCTTGTATATGCACATATATAATGCTATCATAGCTTGTGCCGTTAATGGCTTAACAACCACTCTTCATCAGTGAATGACCATAGGAATAGTTGTAGCCTACCCACACCAACTTCATTGATCCTTAGCCGCCCGCCCGAGCCCAACACAATTCGTAAATTGCAATAACACCCCTGATGAAAAGGCATAACACCAACTTCGGGGTAGCACTGGTCCATCCAACTGCGAATAAATAAAAATTACATATTTTTTTTTAAAATAAATATTACAACTTGGAATGAAACTCACACTTGAAATTAAATTACAACTTTGGAAACCATCTTGGAGGTCATATTTACATTGTAAAGGGACATTATTGGGATCACTCTCATACTTTTTTGACCTTATGAAAATGAAATGGTGCATTTTTGGACCTTGAAAGACAAAACCCTAATGACCTAATGGAACCTTGAATGACCTGACTGTCATAATTGACTTCGATTGAGATAATACATGGTGAAATGAGATTTTCACAGGTGTTATTATGCTTGAGAAGACATGGAAGTGAGTCAACAATGTGAATCTCTAAGGGAGAGTGAAATTTTATTGAGGGAGGCTACCATCAGTGAAACAATTTTTAGCATGACCTAATGGAATGATATAAAAATTTCAAAATGAGACACCTAATATGAGAAATGAAGGAATGATATCAGCAACTGATGGCATAATGCATATTTGGACTCTAACAACCAGGATTACAGTAAATCCCATGAAATCAAGGAGGAGATTTTTAAGTTTGTGCAAAAAGAAGATGAGAATATGTAAGATTGTGTGGAACGATTTAAATACATACTATAGAGGTCAAGCCATAATGACTTGGACAAGGATATTCTGAAGATCATCCTTTTTTGGACACTCAAGAAATATTCTCTGCAACTTTTAAACATAGTAGGGAAGGAGGACATATCGAAGGAAGCCTTTGACACTATTTGTGGGCTGTGCATTCAGTGTTCACGAGGGGTCACAAGAAATGGACAAGGAATTCGGTCATAAAAAACTTCTGGTGGAGGCATCACAATGGCGGAAATCGAAAATCTACTAGATAACCTGAGGACTGATATCCTAAGTACATTATCTACCCAGATGGACACTTTGAAAGGGAAGCAAAAACAAATGGAGTTGGAAAAGACTATGGTTATATTCTACCCTCAGTGTAGAAAGAAGCATCCGCTGAAGGAATACCCATCGAATAGAGTTGAAGCCTATGAAATTTGTGAATAGGCCAATGTGACTAGCTCGTGCCCTTCCTTGCCAGGATTTAAGGTTGTTTTTCAAGGAGCAAGTGAAGAGAGTGTGGTGGATAAATTGTATTTGACAAAAATATCGAGAGGTATCATCTCATCGATATTCAAAAATTTATTTTCAGAGTCAATCTCATGAATAGATATGGATTTTGTAAAAGGTTCGACAAAATTGGGAAAATATACATCATTGAGATGATCCTCAATGGAAACTGGTAAGGACGAACAATGGTGATGTTCGTCCCATGACCCGTCATCAGGCATCATGATCTCCATGATGTTTCATCGATAAAGAATGTGTGAGAAAAAGGATAAGAAGGTATGCAATAATTTAGTGATCGATCTACCAAATTGATAGAAGATAAGGTATAAGCCATGCAAGCCAAATTAATGGCTTCGTAATCTAGCTCAATGGGGCAAAGCAACATTCAGTCTCCAAATTTTTTTTTGTTGGTTTCATCAGGTACAATCCATGGATCAGTTAGGATAGCATATGATGATATCATCTTGGGAATCTATTGAAAGAGTGTTGAAAGTAGACTTATGAATAATGCCTTTTGCAGATTTGATAGTCAATTCTGCAGGAATGGAAGGTGGAGTAGGATCAAATGAAGGTGATGCCAAATTGGCCGGTTGATCATTAGCGTGGTCGTTTGGTGGATTCACATTACTGTAGTCCTTATTCTGATTGGCCACCTTGACATCGAATTTCAGCTTTGAAGATGAAAGCATCAAAACCGTGTTAGAGGAAGAAGGGTCTCGGGAAACCATATGGGTCTCCTAATTGGGAAACGGGTCGGCCAACATGGCAAGAGAAGTATAATATTTAAGGAACTGATTCACTTAAACGTGTTCTCGACAATCACATGTAAAGTGATCCTCGTTGCAAATTAAGTATGGGTAACGAGGCTTTCTCTTCTCATCAGAAGTCTAATTTGTTTATTTTTCCTGCGGTGAAGGATCTTTCTTTTTATTACCTTTTCCTTTCTTATTGCTTCCAATTTTTTGTGGAGACTTGCCTTTATCAGATGAGACAAAATTTATCTTGGAAGCACAAGCCACTGGAGGATGGGACTGAGGGTTTTGAGTAGATGCAGTAATAGAAACACTAGATTGTTTACTCACAGGCTACAAACTGGTAGAACCAATCACACCATCAGTAGCATGAGATTATTTACCAGGCGGAGGAGGAATAGTATTTTAAGGTCTCATAGCATTCGATAGCTTATCATAGAGCCCATCTGATTAGGTATAAATGAGATCCAAATATTGTGCACGAGCGATAACTTGCTCTTTGGTAAATATTCCACCTTTAGCTACATATTCTATTATGGGTGACAATAAAGACTTGGTGAACCATTATGCTAACAATTTATCGGGAACATAAGTCTTGACCAATCGGCGACGACACCTCCACTCATGAATGTGATATGAGATGTGAGTGGAATCTCATTGTTTGAAATTGTTCAATAGTTCCATTTTGGTTTCATATCTGATGGGTAACTAGAAATGTGTGAGGAAGGTGGTGGATAAAGTTCTGAAATCATGGAACAAATATCTAGGTAACTCAATATACGATTTAGTTGTGGTACTTATAAGCGTTCATTGGAAAAGAAAAAGTCGAATGCAATCATCATTAAGGGAGTTCGAAGAACACCATAGATGATAATTCATAACATACGTCGACATGTGTTCTCCTGGATTCCCATTGAGTTTTGGGACATTCAAAGGCAATTTAGTGGGAATAGTCGGCCACCATGGAGAATGAGTGATAGGGTCATTAGTGATTTGAGTTAAATCTAGAAATTTGAGAGTGGCCATAAAAGGAAACTGTCGGTTAAATTCCGGAGGAGGATGGCCTGGATATGAAGGAATATATTGAGCACCAGGCACTTGCATTCCTAAATAAGGGTGATTCTCATTATAAGGAACATGGGTAACATGATAAGGAGGATTTTGATAATGAGTATACAAGTGACCTTGTTTCCCAGCACCAGGGTGATGATAAATCTGCTGGAATGGTTATTTGGATTTGTTGGACTTGAAAAGATGTTTGATATGGACCATACTTATTATCAATGGGAGTTTGCATTGTCCCATGATAAGGTGGGTTTGGTTGGTATTGCGCCATACTATGAATAATATGTTCTATCGAAACTTGAGGAGTACCGGGCCTAAGTGGTTGATAATGTGAGGTACCTTGTACTGGCTGGGTAAGTGGGACTTGGGAAGTACCATATACCATTGGAAAATATTGAGATGCAACGAAAAACCCATAAATTTTGGCTTGCATGTATTTGAGCTTGTTGAGGTGCTGACAGATGGATAGGAATTTGAGAAGATGGTGAAGGTTGAGGATTAAACAATTGATCCGAATATGAACGAGGTTGAACGAGAAAAGTAAGTTTCCAAACATTGGTAGCCATTACAAGATAAGGAGTACTATAATGAGGTTGATCACCAATTTGAGGTATACCAACAACAGGTTTCCCCCCTGCCAAAGGAGTTGGGTATGATGGAGGCAACTATGATCCAGATAGAGAATACCAGATATAAGGAGAATTAGGTTGTTGAAGGTAACCTTCCCCAATGACATCAAGGCCAACTTGCTGCTCAACCATAGGTGTAAGTGGAGGAGGAGTAGGAGGAGAAAATTGTGTGGCACTAATAAGAGAAGTATCAGATGATATTCCCGTATTAGATGACATAAGAGAGGCCCAAGGATTGGAAGCCACACTAGAAAAGGTACTAGATAAAGACTGATAGCCTGGTGGGATGGACAGACCACCATACATATGTCTTGTTGGTGATGTCACAAACATAGATGTGGAGGAAACATTTGATGTCTCAACCATAGTGGTGGACACAGGTTGAGAATTTGGATCAATTCCAGTCATGGCTTACAGTTCCGATGAATATTGTCGTGAGAAATCCATGGGTGATTCCAAAGAATCAAGAAATGGATTTTGTGTCAAATTTTGGAGAGGAAAAGGGTCGATTTGATAAAACTTAAATCCTTCCCAGTGAATAGGAGTAGAAGGACAAGGCTCTTCTTGTGGTATCTCTTCAATACTCACAAGTCTGGGTGGAAGAGGTTCACTGTCGGGTCCAAGATATATAGGATTTTTCTGAGATAAAGGAAGAGAATAGGAAGGTATTGGAGTAATAAGAAAATATGTTTGAGGATCCTCAGGCTCGGCAACCTCAGGAATCAGAGTGTCTGACTCGGGAAATTCAGGTTCAACAACCTCAGGAAACAAAGTTTCAGGGACTTTTGTTTCAATTGTGTCAGTGTCACTGTCAAGAGTAGATGTAATCTTGGGCTTAGAACTCAAAGGGACAGATGATTCTGGCAAATAAATATCAAGAGGAGGGCCAGAAGTGGTTCTCGATGTTCCCGATTTGGTAGTTTGTGTCTTCTTGTTCTTATAACGATGGCCATGAGTAGCCTTTGGTGGAAGTGGAGGCTTATTTTTCATTCTACACGAACGACAGGTGGGGAATTTTGTTCTTCCAAGTTGGATAATAAATTTTATTAACACAAAAATAAATAAATTAAAAAGAGGGTAATTTAGGCTTAAAGGATTACCAAGCAACCGAGAACTGCAATATACACCTTGGCGAACAAAGGACTTAACGTACGACAACTAATCTCCCTGAATGATGTGTTGGATGTATCATGGTATAAATGGCGACATATTCGGTTACCTATGGATGGATATCAACCTATAGGGGAATCCCAAAATATACTCGATGGTACGTGGGAGTGCAGTTCGTATTAGTGTTGTCTAATGCGTAACTGTTCTATGAGAGCATCCCCTCATAATTTACCTGCGTGGAGCGCCATCCAATATACCCAAAGGTACGTGGAGAACGATCCTATACATTCACATACGTGGAACGAGATATCACCCCCCGGATGAAACATTGGAAATCAATCCTACCTTTAACGACGTTGGAAGACATCTCTATTCTAGACCTATATGTGTTTGGGCTAATATTACAAATTCTCCTTAGGTTGATTCAATAAATTTTACTATTTATGTTTGATTAAGTTTTAGTTTTGGCCTCACCACAGATGTCACCTGAATATCCTAAAATTAAAATCTAGCATGATAAAATGGAAATATTTATCTTTCAATGAAAATCTAGCTAAGGAAGGGAAGAAACAACCAGTATGCAACATAAAACACACAACAAAAAAGATGCAAGATTAAATTTCCCTTTCAATGTGATTATTCCTACATTTATGCACATACAAAACCATAAATGTCAGATGCAAAAATTTTATTTTCAACACACTTAATTTTCGAAATGAAGAAAATAAGATGCAAATGTTTAATCATTGATTCAAATGCACTTTTCAGAATGAGGACTAAAAAAAAAAATTCATCCAAGCAATAAATGACCAAATTAAATCAAATTGCAAGCGACCTAATGATAAGAACAGAGAAAAATCAAAACCAATTCTTACCAAGTGGAATCAAACCCAAATGAAGACCAAATGGAGGCTTAAGGAAGACCATAAGACACTCAAGACTCAGGGAAGGTCAACTGGGAGTAGGTTTATAAATAGACACTCAGAAACAGAGGAAAATTTTATGCAAAAACAAGAATCAATGCTAGTGCAAAAGAGGCACCAATGGTCTTCAACGTTGGTAAAAAGTGGGATTGAGTGAGGTGCAACGCTCTACCAAAGGCACTTGGGGAGCGTTGGTCCTGGGATGGAGGATTCTGACACAAAAATTGTAAAAAAGGCTCAATGAAATCACTTCCTAGGTCTGTTCTTGACTGATCAAAGTAGAAAAGGTCTATGAAAGAGGTATTCAAACACAATGGACAAGGAAAACTACCGAAGGAATACACCGTTACCTAGTGGAATCACTAATTTGTTATGCGGGATTTATAATTGTAGACAAAAGTATCTCCCCTAAGTTCGATGAAAAACCTAGAACAACAAATAAAAAAGAAACCAAATGCTTTCCTTAAAGTAAATAAATGATGTAATGAAGCCTACATGCAATCTGCCGCACGCTTCGTTCCTTATTAAGCTTGAATGCTGCAATTCTAGCTTTGATTTCCAAAATTAGAACCTACACAGTCATATAACACAAGCCAAGAAACTACGAGGTATATGCATTATCATATAAGTACTTTATTAAACAGATCAACATGGTATCGAAATACATGAAATAACGCCATCACATATAAGAAAATAGAGAACTCTTTGCGTGAATATAAATGGAAGGATATTACAACCATAAATAGGTGTTGATCTTGTAGAAGATATCCTCCAAGATGTATTGTCCTTTCCTTGTCACAATATGCACCTCCAATCACCCTAAATGCACGAAATCTTAACCTCTCACCTCATCAACATAAGGTTAGAATCACTCTCCAAAATCCAAACCTTTGCATATGCAAGGCAGTAAATATATAGATGAGTAGGGTAAGTTGGTGACTATTATCTAATTACCAATCTAAGGTTTTAGATCCACCTTTGATGGGAGGATGGGATCAAAGGATAAGGGATGGAAACTCCAAAGAAAGATGAGATAGGATCCGAAATTTTTATCCAAGGTAAATAGTTATAACAAATTTTGGAAGCTTCCTAAAATTTTATCCTTTTCCCGAATTTCTAGAACCAATGCAGGTGCAAAGTGGATCAACCTTTAGGTGATTAACACTGGCCACAGTGGAGCAGCCTGTAGGTGAACGTTTTCCATAGGAAGGCCAAGGAGCGTTGTTCCTAAATCTAGCTCAGATGAGGCGGTTTTAGGTAGAAATTATGGGAAATGAAGGAGGTTCACATAGGGCTTTGTGCAATGATGCGGATAAGAGGGAATATGATTTTGATTGATCCCATTAGGAGGCCTAATAATAGGATGTGACAAAATTTCCTATAGCATCCACCATCCATGACATCATATTTAAGAGAAAATTCTAAGGTTCAAGTAGTTTAAGATCACATCAAACATTAAAAAAAAGTTCTTCAACTCTTAAAGGATAACCTCACTCTCGTGCAGAATCGAATAAAACAACAGGAAAATAAACATCGTAGTGAAATAATTTTTGATGTAAGAAATTGGGTATTTTTATGGCTACAACCATACAAAAAAATGTCCCTCAAGCAAGCTAAGAAGGATAATAAATTATCACCTAAGTATTATGGTCCTGACAAGGTGTTGCAAAAGATTGGTACTATGGCATACAAATTGGAGCTACCTACATCATTATAGGAAATTTCAGCCTAAAAGTGGCCTCCTAAGGAAAAATAATAAAACAATAGTTAAAATAATAAAATAAGAGTTATGAATTTTGGAGGGAAAAGAAAAAAATATTGTTTTTAATTGTATTTTGGGTTTATCTCCTTATAGGTTCACTCAAAATTCAAGTGTAGAGACGCATTGGATGCAGAATTGAATTCCGCATCCAAATAGTACCCATTGTGCACACTTTTGAGAAGACCCACATTGCATAATGGGTACTAGTTGGATGCGAAATTTAATTCTGCGTCCAATGAGTGTCTACACTTGAAATTTGAGTGAACCTATAAGGAGATAAGCCAAAAATACAATTAAAAAAGGTAGTTTTTCTACTTTTCCCTCCAAAATATTTACATGTACCTCTTCTTAAATTTAAAGGATTTTAATTGGTTTACATATTATGAAATGGAAATTACGTGAAAATTTCATGGGCACTTTTAGGCTGAAATTTTCTCTAATGCTTCCAGTACACCCACTTTTCCATGTTTCATGCTTAAAGAAGGTTATCGGTGACAAGATCCCAATTCAAACACTATTTCCAAAACATAACGAAGAAGGAAAAATCATATTTGAGCCTAAAGCAGTCACAAAAACAAGAACCTGATAGCTACTGAATCAATTAATTTCAAAGTATCTCATTAAGTTGAAGTACTTACCCATTGAAGACTCCACATGGGAGGATGAGAATTTTATACGTAAGCATCTGAAACTACTCAAGCATTGAGGACAACACATTTTTTAAGGAGAGGGGCATGTTAGGTCCCTATAATACTAAGTAGCCCACTTATTGTTATTGTTAGTTTAGCCCCCTATTGTTATTGTTGTGCCCATGTATCCCCCATATTGTTATTATTGTGCCCCATAGAAGCCGACTATTTTTATTGTTGTGCCCTTACATTATTATCATTATGTAGGCTCTCATTATATTTTGATCCCTTAGACTCCTATATATACCAAGGAGGTCTTATCATTTGTATCATCCAAGAATTGTTAATTTATGTGTTGTAAATGACGTTTCCCCCTCAAAGGGGATATTTTCTAAGTCATTGATCTACCTTTTCTTTTGGTTTGTGAGTTGGTTGCATAACATACTAACATTATTTACTATGTTTTGTTTGTAACGTGTAACTAGTTCATTGTGCTATGTCATGCTTGTTTTTTTGTAATGTGGTTTCTTACATTGTTTTAATTATTTTATAATTTTTAAAATCCTATAATTATTCAAACAATATTGGAAAATGTATTTCCATCTATCTGTAATTGTACAATTTGATTCAATTAGAAAACAATAACAAACACTTTCCCGCATAACATTTACATTATTAATATGATCTCATTTGGCATAATTTACAATATTTATGTTCCATGAACATTATTAGTTCAAAGTATATGTATTATACTATTGCACTATATGTTTCTTGACATGCATTACTTCATTTATTTGTAATACATTGACATATTTCTAATAATTTTTTATAACTAATTTCTATCAAAAAGGGTTTGTCATGCAAAATTTAAAACAAATTTCTAAACCAATCATTGTCAAACAAAACTCAAACAAATTTCTAAACCAATCATTGTCATACAAAACTCAAACAAATTTGTAAATCGAATGCTTATTTGAAAAAACAACATATGGAAGAATACAACATAACTTACAAAATATTTTTCATGTATACATATTTGTATATTCCACAGTATTCCAATATGTTTTTTCTATTGTGCTGAGAAAATTACAATATATAGCCTTTAACATATATTGAATTTCAAAATTGGTTGAGAAAGTAGCAAAATTTGGTAATGATTTATTTATTAATCAACCATTGTTCCCGGAGGTTGACACCTCAACTGATTATGTTGTGAGAATGAAGGTTTGATTGCTCCCTTTGTGGTTTACAAGAGATCCTATAATAATGTTCTTACGACATCCAATTCATCTTCGAGTTACTTAAGTGTTTACTGAAGTACCAATATGTTGTCCACTAACATTAAAATATCTTGGCTAATCATTAAGTGTCTTGGATGAGCATTAAGATATCTTGGTTCTTTGAATATACCTTGTCATGTATGCTTCTGAAATTGTTTCTTTCGACCATTTGTCTTGATGTTGGTATTGCAATATTAATAGCTAAATCACAATATTCTGAGTGACAGAGCATTCCCCCCCTTCCCTCCTCCCCTCTCTCCTTCGACAATGAATATACCAATAATAATTAGAAAACAAATAAATAGACAAATGATAAATCAAATCTCGATAACACTTATCAATTTTAGAAGAAACGAGGCAATTCAATTACCTAGATATTTTAGTGGAAAATTCAATTCTAACAGGTCTACAATAAGATGAGCATTGGAAAATCACTTTCCCAAAGCTATTAGAAACCAGTTCAAATCTAACATGCATATATACAATGCATCAAAGGTGATAAATCATCTAAATCACGAATTGACATCCAAGTTCTGAAAGGAAATTTAACTATTGTAAATTTTAATAATATTCATTAATCAATGATCATCATCAATCTGGGTAGTACTGATTTTGCTTATCTACAATTAGAAAAGACTATTATGAAATAAATTACTTTAAAACATATCCATTTTTCTTAAATTCCAACTCGAGATAGTCCAAATGATAGGATTGTGTTTCATGATTTCTCTAGTTGGCACGTTTTAGAAATTGATCTCAATATACTATTTTATTAATACCCTAAGTCTCATTCTATTTTGATTAAATAAAACTCTCATACCAATAAATAAAAGTCTTGTTGACATTTATTAATTGAACCAATGTGTATTCATGACATTTACTCTATTAGCTTGTTTTTATATTAGCCATTTTTTTCAATCAAAATAGAGTGAAAGGACCTTGGTATTGATGTTTTCCAAATACTAAGTGAATTAGTGATTTCACATTTTTCAATTGAACATTTATTATCCAATATTAAATGAACTATATTTTTAATCTGTGTGAGGAAGAAGTGTTATGTGGGAGAATGAATATGTGTATCGTACTATAGATCACTGAATTAACAAGTAGTTTTCGCTTGTTTAAGTATGTGGCATGAAAAGTTTGGTTTATGGGTATATCAGATGTGGAATAAGTATATATGATTAATTGTATTTGCAAGGAAAATTCTTCTCTTGACTCAATATGGTTTCTACCTCTTTATGTTAAGCTAAAAACTAGCATTTCAAAACTATTATTGTTACAACAAGAGTTTTATTGTTCTCCAATATAGTGATGATCATTGTACGAAGTTTTATTTGCACCCCTAAATTTTTCACAATGATAAATATTTCACACAAGATAATGACATAAGAGATATAGGGTAATATTAATTATTAAAATAGCATACACTATGAAAACTTATCAATTTGAAAATCAAATAGTGAAATTTTACTATTCTAAATGGATTGGACATTAATAGTTATTGAAATTGAACATTGCAACTATAATTTACATTGTAACTCATGCGTGTTTTATTCGAGCACAGTAATGGTGTTAATCATGCCCACTCACCCAAAGGGTGTGTAGGAGTTATAAATTTTAATTTAAGTTATATCAATTTACAAATATAAACCATATAAAATTAAATATTTATACATTTAAACTCTATTGATTTATGCATTTATGTATTTAAAGATTCAAACCAATTAATTACAATATTTAACCATTTATGAGACCTAAAGGATTATATATATATATATATATATATATATATATATATATAACTTTAAACTTTGATTTACACGTAAATATAAATATTTCCCAATATCTAAGTTTGAAGCTTTTATATTTTTAGTGTGTGAACCAAGTAATAGAAACTCTCCCTTGTTTGCACATAAATATCAAAGATTTTGTTGTGCCAAGAAATAGTATGTGAAGGTAGCAAGTGTGGAGCTATTTGTGTTCCTTGCTTTGCACACACACTTTTTAGTGCACTCCATGCATACGATTCCTATGACAATCCCAACACAACGTTTTTCCATATACTGAAACAATTGTGCGGGAAAATGACTATGCAGAGCAAGGAACAAGCAATTTCCACCACAATTTCTCGTATCTCCATATGCATTTCTGCATGTTACATATTAATTAATTAATTAGTAGTTTGGGCTTATTAATTTTTTAGGCATAAAAAGTTTCGGTTATGTAAACATTGAGTGTGTTTGTGTTGATACTTGGTATAATTCTGTTGAAAATGAAACAAAAAAATATAATTTTGACTTTGCCTTGGACAAACTAGATTAAAATTCGAATTTCAATTGCAGTAAAATGCTTGGAGGTGACATGGCACTTGTCACTCAGTTAACTCAGTTAATTGGAGTTGGAGATATTTGAGTTGAGTTCAGTATGATTGATTGATAATTTCTAGCAATCTATTTCAGTTAATTTGAGTTATTGTGAGTTTAACTAGTTCTAATTATTTAAGAACTAGTGGACGAGGGTCTAGTAGTGGGGTGTTTTCACTAGTGATGGACCAGTTAACTCATGAGTCAACCTATAGTAATTGATGCATGTAGGAAAATCGAGTTACCTAGTTGAGATTGGAGTTCAAAGGAAATGTACTATCAAATGTAGAATTTTCCAAGTTGTACAGATGGTGCATGCAGTTAGAGAATTTCCTAAAGGATTTGCACAATTCTCAATGAGTAATTTCCCTAAATAATAGGGGTTAATTTCTCAAGGAATAGCGTAAGGAAATAGGAACTTGGAAGGCAAGAAAATTGGTTAAGTATTGACCATAATCAACTTATGAGGCAGTGAGATAGACTATACTAGTGCATAGGTTGCTTAGGCTTGAGAAATAATATTATTTATCCTCTAATTTATAATTAATGCAATACATATAGGAAGGGGTTTTGAGTTGTTGCTTCCCCCTAGATAATTATTTGTAAAATGTTTGTTTAATCATGTCACATGTTTATGAGTTGTGATTTCGATCATTAATTTTTTTTCCGCTGATGAGTAGAGTAGATTCAAGTTTTATGTTTTAGTAAATTACATGAGTAGTTTTGAATCTACAAGGAATTTATACAAGGTATTGGAGAAAGAATCACAATAGAAAAGAGATTTTGAAGTTGTCTTTGCAGGTGGATCAAATTTGCAGGATCAATTATTCAGAGCTAGCAGGATGGATTTCTATGGACTAAGACTCGAGTATGCCTTGGAGGGTAGCTCAAATTATGTTTTTCAGAAGGACATGATAGAGACAGTGTTGGAAGATAATGGGTTGAAGGAATTCATGGATAATGATATTCCAAAACCTCCAACATATGATGCTCAAGATCTAGTAGTATGGAAGAAGTGTGTAGAAAATTTGAGGAGAATCATATTGGAGGGAGTTTGAGACCATATTATCTTGAATATCCATGGGAAAAATACTACATATGCAATGTGGTAAGCATTGACAGATTTTTTCCAAAATAGTAGTGACCACGGGAAGCTGGCACTGAAGGACAAGCTTCAAAATATCAAGATGCAGAAGGGTGACACAATACCATAGTACCTAAGAAGGTTCAAACAATGTTGTGATGAACTTGGGAGTGTTGGTGTTACGGTTGTAGACGATGATATGGTGAGCCTAACAATTCTAGGCCTTCCCAAGAGATGGAACAACTACTAGGATTCAGTAAATGGGAGGGAGAAGCTACCAAATTAGGAACGATTGTGGTACGACTTGGTGAAAGAAGAAACAAGGTGGAACACCAAATATATATCCTCATCCAAGTGTGATGATGAGGATAATTGTACCTTGGATGGAAAGGAAAAGAAAAGGAAAGGGAAGATATCCCAATCCAAAGCAGAATCTAGTCAAGAGAGCAAGAAGAAATACTTGTCCAAAATCAAGTGCTTTCAATGTCATGAGCTGAGACACTATGCCACAAAATGTCCATGCAAGAATGAAAGAAAGAAACTCTCAGGAGGAGCAGCAGGTGAAGTTATGGCTTCATAATTTGAGTTGGACTTCGCCCTCATTGATTACATGGTAAGCACATTGATGGGTGGTGTGTGGTATCTAGATAGTGGTGCCTCATTCCACATGACAGGGAACAAATAATTTTTAAGTGACTCAGAGGAGAAGGATCTCCAGACGCACATTGAGATGGGAAATGATGGAAGGTATAACATGACTGGTATTGGTACAATTACTTTTTAGAGGGAGTTTGGCTCCCCTCTCAGGCTCAAGGATGTGATATTTGTAAAGGTTCTAAAGAAGAATGTAGTTTCTGTAGCGGTGTTGGAAGACTGTGGCAATGATGTGATATTCAACAATGGGAAGGATTTCCTAAGACATATCACCATAGAACAAGTGAAGTAGATGTAGGTTCGAGTGAAGAACCTCTACAAATTCGATGTGGAATATTTGCAACATTTAGCACAAAAGAAGAGAAGGTACAAAGCCGAGAAATTGGTTAATTATGACATAGAAGACTTGGCCATTTGCACCATGGCGCTTTGAAGATCATGAAAAATATTTATACAGGTCTTCCCAAAGGTGCACAAGAGAAACAAAATACATGCAAATGGTTCACATTAGGGAAGTACACGAAAGATACCTTCAATGATCGAGATAGTAAAGCGCAAGCAGTCCTTGAAAGGATTCACTCAGATGTGTGTGGACCTTTCTCGACAGCCTCCACTGCCAAACACAAGTATTATGTTATATTTGTAGATTATTTCTCATGGAAGTGATATATTTTCTTCATATAGAAGAAAGACTAGACATTCTCCAAGTTTTTTGAATTTAAAACACTTGTTGAGAAAGAAACTAGCAAGAAAGTGAAGGCTCTTAGGAGCGACAACAGTGGATAATATGTGTCTAATGAGTTTAAGAACTTATGTGCAAAGGAAGGAATTTGATGGGAGTTGACACCACCCCATAACCCATATCATAATGGGGTGGCTTAGAGGAAGAAAATAACTATTGTGGGAGTTGCACGAGCGATGTTGCATGACCAAGGCCTATAACTGAACTTGTGTGCTGAAGCATGCACCACAACTGTTTATTTTCAGAACATGAGTCCTCATTGGATTCCTTGGATCAGTACACCAAAGGAATGTTTTTTAGGGAAGAACCTAGATGTGTCACACTAGGATCTTTGGATCATCAATTTACTATCATGTTTCAAAGGATACAAAGAAAATTCTATAGCCTACAGCTGAGTTGGGTATATTTGTGGGGTACACATAAATACCTCATAACTATCATGTGTACTTTATATATCTCACGATGACAATTATTAGGAGAGATGTGAAGTTTGATGAGGAGAAGGCAATGAGGTGTTCTCTTGAGAGGGAGATTTAGTTGCATTCAGATTGGGAGATTTTGGCTCCAAAGGAATAACCTCAGGAAGTTGTGGAGCAAATACAAGAAGAGGAACAGAGAGTGGAGATATCCACTCAAGCAAAGACATCTAGAGATGGAAGGAAGTGAACCAGGGAAGCTAATATATTATTGCATGATGCCAGAGAGAATGTGGGAGCACCCACATCACAACGTAGGAAGAGGAGGTCACCAGATCAATACAATTGCTACATGGCTATGATGAGTGAGTTTGTAGATACTAATCCATTCTCATTCGAGGAAGTAGTGTAACAACTACTATGGGTTGATGCCATGGTAGAGGAATGTGATTCCATTATCAGAAAAAATATTTGGAAAGTGGTCTCAAGACCAGAGGACCAATTAGTGGTAGGTTCTAGATGGATCTAAAAGGTGAATCAAGAAGCATACAGAAGCATTGAGAAACACAAGGTCGGATTTATGGCCAAGGGGTTCTCTCAAGTGGAGGGAATTGACTATGAGGAGACCTTTGCTCTCGTAGCAAGGTACTCTTCAATTAGATAAATTAAAGCACTTGCAATAGGATGGGATGGAATATCCACCAAATGGATATGAAGACAACATTCCCCAATGGAGTGATTTAGGATGAGGTGCACATTGAACAACTAGAGTGATTTGAGAACTTCGACAGAGGTTTGCATGTGTGCAGACTCAATAAAGCCTTGTATGGATTGGAGAAAACACCCCATAATTGGTACAACATGATCAACATCTATTTCAACAGGTTTGGCTTCACCAAAAGTGAAGTATATGCAAAAATTTACCATATTGTTGTTGAAGGTAAATTATTGATTATAGTATTATATGTCGATGATTTCATTTTAATCGGTGATGAGAGGTTGAACAAATCTTGTAAAGAGGATCTTGCAAGAGAATTCGAGATGAAAGACATCAGCCTGATGCATTTTTTCCTTGGTTTGGAAGTATGGAAAGGGGATGGGGAACTGTTTGTCTCTAAGGGAAAGTGTGACAACAAGATACTAAAGAAGTTCCACATGGAGAGAAGTAAACCCATGGAGACTCCTCTAACAGGGAATTGGAGGAAGGAAGATGCTATTGCAGGAGAAGTAGTAGAGGATACCATTTACAAAAAACTTATGGGTTCACTTATGTATTTGGTGAACACACTACGTACATGTGTTTTGTAGTTAAAAAATTTAGTCAAGCAATGGTTAATCCAACCAAACTGTATTGGAAATCAAAAAACCATGCGTTGAGATACCTCAGAGGCACTACTCAATTTGGTATAGAAAGACAGAAGGAGAGAAGCTGCAAGGCTTCATAGATGCATATTAGGTAGGGAGTCCATCATACAAGAAGAGAACATGAGGAGGAATTTTCAGTGTTGGGTCAACAACAATTTCTTGGAACAGCAGGAAGAAAATATTTGTTGCACTCAACTCAGCAGAAGCAGAGTACATGGTTGCAAGTTAAGCAACATGTGAGGCTATCTAGATGAGAAAGATTCTTGTTGGGTTATTTGGTCAGAATATGGATCTGATGCAGCCTTAGCTGCTCTTACAATAATAGTACGCATAAGAAATGTTTATGAATACATGTGTCCCATGATATCCCTTAATGTAACTCTAAAGCGGAATTAGTTTCCTTACAAAAACCGTAACATGTAAACCATAGTCTATACCCACTTAATGTATCATTTTTCTACATTTCGACTTTGATTTAAAACCAATATCATGACGTAATATTATCCTCAACAATTTAATATACTCTTGTAATTTTCAACTTTGGTTAAGATATATGATACTGATAACATAATATCTAGGCTCTCATTTATAAATCAACATACCTTTTTACCGTCGATCAGATGTGCCCATCCGATCAAATGACAATTGCACGCCTAGGAGTATGACAGTAAACCACATTATAATGTGCGAAAATGGTGGTTTTTAATTTCCACGTGTTGCCTCCATATCTTTATCAAGTAGTTAAAGAAAAATACCGCTATCCTTCATAAGGCTATGTGATAGACTATTCACGGTTTTCCAAAACCGTTTCCCCATTCTGTGTTCAACTCACTCATGATTCCACACACTTAGTTATCTATTCCTCATTAACTCACGATTTCTACACAACATTCCATTATGCTTGCTTGTATCAAAGCCACTTCTCGATTTCGATCCTGAGATCTGTAGACTCGTACTCAATCTCGAATATGGTTCCAATAGATTACGAAATTCCCCATGAATATAACAATTGTCGTGAGGTTTCTGTTGGGAAAAATACTAAGAGGGGGGGGGGGGGGTGAATCAGTATTTAGATCTGACCGAAAACTTTTTCTTTTTTCTTTTTCTAAAACCCATACACTACTTTACTGAAGCCAACTCGCGTATACATGCGGATATCCTTAATAAAACTTGCTTATTACCAGAGATCTCATTATGCAGATAATTCTTTACTTAGATCATTGCATCATTCATTCATTAGATGTTTAGTAAGCAATAAAATTGTGCAGTAAGAACAGAATAAATCATCACACATAAGCAACACACATGAACACCCGGATTTAAGGTGGAAACCCAATTCGGGAGAAAACCACCGCTGCCGTCGTATCTATCTTCAATATTTATTATAAAAAAAACTTCTTACAACCATGTACTAGCGCAGACTCATACCAGCACGCAGGCACCCACCTGCAGAAGGCTACAATCTTCTCTCGTTTACCAGCCTCTCTTGGAAGGGAGCTACAACCCCCTGCTCTCGTTTACCAGCCTCTCCTGGAAGGGAGCTACTATCCCCTGCTCTCGTTTACCAGCCTCTCCTGGAAGGGAGATACTACCCCCTGCTCTCGTTTACCAGCTACCACTGGAAGGGAGCTACAACTCCCTCACTGAAGGCTTTGACCCTCAACACTACTGCAGACCAAGTTTCATCAATTTTCATACTGGATCCAACAGCTTCCATACAACACATCTTGTAGGCCACTTTTCATCAGATTTTCAGACTGGACCCACTCCACACATTTAAGCTCAACATACATCAAACTTAAACTTATAACCCCATCAATTCATTCATTGAATCATCAACCAATCAACCAACAACTTGATCTTTAATCAACATAATCAACAGCATAATCAATATTCAAACAACCCAGATCTGTGTGAATACATCATTGACAGATAGTAGTAAAACAACAAAATAGATCAGACATTTCAGCAAAACCCTAGATTCCATACGCGCTTTTACTTCAGTGAACCTGCGTATGTACGTGATTTCATAGAAACAAACCTGCGTATACTTCTGCACATATTTCGGAGCTGATCTCACATTCCATACGCGCTTTTTCTGAAGCCAACCTGCGTATGCACGCGCCTTTTATAAAGTGAACCTGCGTATAGATCTTCAAACTTTGTAGGGCTGCGCAACTCTTCAGAAAAGATAAATAGCTCAGATCTTACCCTTCACTTCAGAAATTATTCGCCTCATCTCAGATCTAAACATTCCATAAACAGATCTAGAAAATACATAGTCATTTCAGATCTAGAGATCCCTCTTCATCATTTTCTTCATAGGTGCATTATTAATTCAGATCAATCAATAAACTGTTACCCTTCCATGCAGATATACTTCAAAGTGAGGTATTCATTAAAACCCAGACTTATGCACACACTTGCACTATGATCTTCTTCTCCTTATATAGATTTAGCCTTTGTCAATACCGTGAGCCAAAACCACACAACTTCCAATGGTATTCCTGGACGGGATCAAATATATAATCCAGCGCTCAATACTGTGGGCCAATACCATGGTAATGTCCCCTGGTTTTATAAATTTAGAGCGCAAATAGGCATACGCTACTTGGTACGTAATTTTCCACGTACATACGCTACTTCGCCTTTACAAACCCGCGTATGCTTTGTGACATACTATTTTCATCATTGCTCTGCCCCTTACAGGAATTCCTTTCTCCATTACCTCTGCACTGCTCTGTAGGTACATCAGATTTACATCATTAAAAAACAGGACAAGTAAGTTTCCATCAACTTTACCAAGTGGGTTTCCATCAAGGATAACACTCTGCATCATATTTCCAATAGTTTCTTCCTCGGATACTCTTTTCCCCATCAATCTTCAGAAATAAGTCAATAGCAATTTCTCTACTCTTCACAAATCCTGCAGGGTTTCAGATTGCTCCCATATTGTAAGTATAAATCTTGCAGGTTTTCAGATTGTTCATGGATTGTAAATATCAATGGAGATCGCTATCTCCCCAAAGCACATAGCTTCAAGCCATGGCTCTCATAATTAAAGCATCCATTTCAGAAAGATTCACTTACACCACTGCACAGCTCCACTATTCACGAATTTTTCTTCAGGTTCGAAATATAACCTAAATGTAAATGCCACACTACAATTATTCTAACATACTCACTATGTCAGAGACAACAAATAAAATAGATGATCAATACCAGCGCATACATCCAATCATAATCCAACATATCACATGTGATCATAATTGTTCATTCTTAGATTATATAACATCTAGAAAAACAAACCAAGTCAATCCTGCATTCAATTCTTCCTTAATTACATACACAAATGAAAGCTATATACAATTTGGATCTGGCCTGATGTATCCTTACATGGCCCTTTTATCTTCTTTCTGCCTGATACTGTAGGTTTACAATAAAATTCCTTCCATCATCTATCTACTCTCGTCCTCTCTTACTTAGGTCCCCCTCAATGCTTTATAAAAGCTATAATTTATACAAAAAAGGATTCATGAATCAAATTAGTTCAAATCCATTCTTTTCTCAACCAAATCATAATTTGGACTTTGAATCCCTCAAATCCTCACTATTCCTTGGATTTATCACTCATCCCTAAGATTTCTATATCTCACAAGATATTCCTCATTAATTAAATTATAATTAAAATTCTCCAAAATCAACTAAACTTAGGAAAATAAATAAATTGATTAAGGGAACCCACTCCCTTTAGTAAATGTGAAATAAGACTCATGGGTCTTATATGTTTCGAAGAATGCTCTTGCATCAAAATCCCAAGGTTTAAGAAATTCATGAACTCATGTTCATGAGTCACCCAACTGCTTCTGCTGTAAACTTCATCAAATTTCATCTTCCAACAGGCTGTTTGTCCTCTTTCAATTGCAGGTGCATTTGCTACCTTCTCTCTTTCTCTTGGATGCCAAACTCTGTATTGTGGATGTCCTTTTACTCTGTTGTTATGAGTATCTCCTTTGCATAATGTATTGATGCTGATATCTTGCATAAACAACATAAATTTCTGCCCCTTTATCTACTACTGTCTTTTCATCATCTCAATAAAATTGAGTTCCAACTTTATGTATTTATTTCTGCCCTGTACCTGACTGTACATTTTGATTTTTGACTCAATCACCAACATTATCTTCAGTCTACAAACCAATTTCTTTTTGTTACCCTGTATATCCTTCCATCTTTCCTTGACTTGCTGACTTTGACAAATTCTTATGCTCATCATCTTTGTAATTTCCATCATCCACCTATCCACCAACTTGAGTAGAATCCTCTCAATCTTAAAATAATATTGTTTCTTATTTGATACAAGAACATATAATCTTTCAACCTCATACTTTCCATCAGCTGCAAATAATTCAGTTATTGAGCTTGGTTCAAATACCTCCATATTCATATAAAATATGACTGAATTGTTCATCCAAATTTTTAATTGCAAACCCAAGATAAAATATTGACATTCAAACCTCCTTTGGATTAAAAACAAAATCTGTTTGTGAATTGTACTTTCACATATTCGGTAACCTTCTTTCTCTTCTGCAATTATTTGTTTAAGAGCTATGCCAACTCACCTTTCTTTGTCCCGAACTTTTGAGTCAACTTGTTTCTTTCTTTCATCTTATTGTTTCCATAAGGAAAATTGACTTCGTGCATTTCCAGAAATTACATACTTCTTCATGTTTTCATGAACAAACATATCTCCAAGAGAAGTTTGTCCTTCATCCTGGAAAACAAATTTAAAAATTAATAATTCAAAATCAGAAAATGCATTACATTTTCCACCAACTCTACTCCATAATTTTTCTGATTTGTCATCCTCATAATGCACATATGACATGTCAAACTTGTCATATTTTCCTTCATATTGTCTTCTCTCAAAAAAGTCTTCTTTGTATTCTCTTTGTACTGAATGTTGTTTAATTTCAAAATTCTATTCTCTACTCTTCTCTTTAGCCTTCCTCCCTTTCATAATTCTTTTCATTCTTCCTTCTCCTCCTTTACAAATCTGTAAACCACTAAATTGTCTTTTCCATGCCTCTTCCTTTTCAATCAAAGTCTGCCAATCTCTAATTCTATTTGTTTCTTTACATGAAACAAAATCATATGCAACATATTTTTCCTTCCATGATAAAGTCCTTTTACAATAAAAATTATTGTCAACATCATAAATATCACATTCCATTGAACCCCTTTGCTTCTCACTGCAAAAGCATAGTTCATGGAAGCATCCTTGCCTTCATCTTCTGATATTGCCTGTCTCTCTCTGGTTTGTTGATTAGATTCACCTTTATTCTTTTTGCAAGTTGCACAAGTAACACTCTCTTCAAATTTCTGTTGTGCATCAACCTCTGCCAACTGATCCTTATGTTCTTGACTGCCTTCTTTTCCTTTCCTCTTCATAGCCTTTTCTGGACTAGCTATACCTTCTTGGACTGAATTCTCCTTATAAATTTATGTTCTACCATTTTCCATAGTAAGAGTCCTTTCCATAAATGCTCCACTATGTCCTTCAAAGAAAATTTCTTGTCCATTACCTCAAATGTTTTCACTACACATATACTCTTGGTTGTTCCTGTCACAAGGATATCTTCATACCTCTCTTCTTCTTTTGCAACCTGCAATTTCCTTTTGTCTTCAGACTCTCTACGATCTGTTTGCCAAGTCTTATTAAATTCATCACCTCCAGCTTTCATGGTAGTTTTCAACATTTTCCCTTCTTTAGTGTCTTTGAACACATGTTCATTCAAGAACTGTTCCATTACAACCATTCTTCTAACATCTTCATTTCTTCAGCAACCTGCATAAACATATCTTGTAAATATTTTTCATCACCTGCATACATACAAAAATTATCAGTGTCAAAAACACTAGAATCCTCTCTCTTTGATGTCTTAATTATCACATCTCTCTGCTGATCCGAACTTGTCCAACAGTTCAAAAATTCATTAATTATTCCTTAGTAAGGAAATCTTCTAGCTCAGGTCTATAATAGTCATCTTCCATCTCTAACTCAGCTGCTCTGAGTTCCTCTCTTAATCTGATATACATTCTCTTATGTATCTTCTTTTACAACAACTTCCACTTTATCTTATTTCTTCTCATAGTCCAACCGTAACTTTGGCCTTTCTCACACTTTTCTAGCAGCATTATTATTTCATCAATACCTGCTTTTAATTCTGCAATTTCTCTGTCAAATACCTCTTGACTCATTTCCTTTCCTTTGCCATTTTCCTTGGCATCTTTATTTCTTCCATTGTGGCTTCTCTCTGAACCCCTGTTATGACTATCAGAAGCCACTTTCTCCTTCATCTCTATGAGCTCCTCACGCACTATGAGCTGCACTAAGCCTCTGCAACAACAAGTCCTCCCTGCTGCCACTTACCTCACCAATCCCGTCTCTAGAATTGGTCTTTTGGAAATCACTGGTTCTCTATCTCTGGAACCCCTTGAGCACTCTCTTCTGCTCTCTCTAGGATTATATCCTCCACTCACCTTCTCTTGAGAACACTTCAACTATTCTCCCTGTCCAACTTTTAGCTATAACATTTAGGTTCACTGCCACTAACACAACTCTTGTCTCTTTACACAGTTTGCTACTGTGTGTTTCTGCTATCATTCTATTTCTTATAGAAACAATTTAAATGAAACCAATATCAAAATATGACTCATACTTGAGAGGTGTTCATATGATTGATCTCTTTGAGCTTCCACTGGCTTGGGAAATACACATGCTGTTTTACTTTTCACTGTCTGCATAGCATTAGTCTCGCTCTGATACCACAAATGATGCAGCCTTAATTTCTCTTACAATAACAATATGCAGAAGAAATGTTTATGAATACATGTGTCTGAAGATATCCCTTAATGTGACTCTTAAGCGGAATTAATTTCCTTACAAAAACCATAACATGTAAACCATAGTCTATACCCGCTTAATGTATAATTTTTCTACATTTCGACTTTGATTTAAAACCAATATCCCGACGTAATATTATCCTCAACAATTTAATATACTCTTATACTTTTCAACTTTGGTTAAGATATATGATACCGATAACATAATATCTAGGCTCTCATTTTTTAAATCAACATGCCTTTTTACCGTCGATCAGATGTTCCCATCTGATCCGATGACAATCACACGCCTAGGAGTATGGAATCAACCACATTATGATGTGCGAAAATGGTGGTTTTTAATTTCCACGTGTTGCCTCTAGATCTTTATTGCACAGTTAAATAAAAATACCGCTATCCTTCATAAGGTTGTGCAATAGACTATTCATGGTTTTCCAAAACCATTTCCCCATTCTGTGTTCAACTCACTCATGATTCCACACGTTCAGTTCTCTATTCCTCATTGACTCATGATTTCTACACAACATTCCATCATGCTTGCTTGTCTCAAAGCCACTTCTCGATTTCGATCCTGAGATTTGTAGACTCGTACTCGATCTCGAATATGGTTCCAACAAATTACAAAATTCCCCATAAATATAACAATTTTCATGAGGTTTCTTCCTCAGATACTCTTTTCCCCATCAATCTTCAGAAATATGTCAATAGCAATTTTTCTACTCTTCGCAAATCCTGCAGGGTTTCAGATTGCTCCTGGATTGTAAATATAAATCTTGCAGGTTTTTAGATTGTCCATGGATTGTACATATCAATGAAGGTCTCTATCTCCCCAAAGCACACAGCTTCAAGCCATGGCTCTCATAATTAAAGCATCCATTTCAGAAAGGTTCACTTACACCACTGCACAACTCCACTATTCACAAATTTTTCCTTAGGTTTGAAATATAACCTAAATGTAAGTGCCGCACTACAATTCTTCTAACATAATCACTATGTCAAAGACAACAAACAAAATAGATGATCGATACCAGCGCATACATCCAATCATAATCCAATATATCACAAGTGATCATAATTGTTCATTCTCAGATTATATAACTTGTAGAAAAACAAACCAATTCAATCCTGCATTCAATTCTTCCTTAATTACATACACAAATAATCACTATATACAATTTGGATCTGGCCTGATACTATAGGTTTACAATCAATTTCCTTCCATCATCTATCTACTCTCGTGCTCTCTTACTTAGGTCCCCCCTAATGCTTTATAAAAGCTACAATTTATACAGAAAAGGATTCATGAATCAAATTAGTTCAAATCCATTCTTTTCTCAACCAAATCCTAATTTGGACTTTGAATTCCTCAAATCCTCACTATTCCTTGGATTTCTCACTCATCCCTAAGATTTCTATATCTCACAAGATATTCCCCATTAATTAAATTATAATTAAAATTCTCCAAACTCAACTAAACTTAGGAAAATAAATAAATTGATTAAGGGAACCCACTCCCTTTAGTAAATGTGAAATAAGACTCATGGGTCTTATACGCTTCGAAGAATGCTCCCACATCAGGATCCTACCATGATTTACTCTGACAATTAGAGTTGTATCAAACTCTCTGAGAATCCAATATTTCATCATCGACCCAAGCATATCAATATCTAATATCACCATCTACGAGATTGTATGAAGAGGCAGATCATGTTGTTGGAGTATATTCCTACAGAGGAACACGATGCAAACATTTTGAAAAAGGTGCTGTCAAGAGGAAAATTTGAGTCCCATAGAGGTAGGATTGAGGTATCAGATAATCCCTTTCTTACTGAGAGGGAGTGTCGAAAATGCAGCAAAAAAATCTAGTTTTGACTTTGCCTTGGTCAAACTAGATTAAAATTTGAATTTGAATTTTAGCAAAATAATTGAAGGTATTTAATGAGGTGAAATGGCACTTGTCACTCAGTTAATTCGAGTTGGAGACACTTGTGTTCATTTTAGTATGATTGATTGATAATTTCTAGTAATATATTTCAATTAATTTGAGTTATTGTGAGTTTAACTAGTTTTAACTATTTGAGAACTAGTGGAGGGTCCATTAGTGGGTTGTGTTCACCAGTGATCAACTAGTTAACTCGTTAATCAGCCCATAATAATTGATGCATGTAGGAAAATCGAGTTACTCAGTTGAGATTGGAGTTCAAAGGCAGTGTAATATCGATTGTAGAATTTTTCAAGTTGTATAGGTGGTGCATGCACTTAGAGAAGGGCCTAAATTAATTACGCAATTCTCATTTAGTAATTTCCATAAATAATAGGGGCTAATTCCTCAAGGAACAATGCAAGGAAATAGGAGCTTGAAAGGCAGGAAAATTGGTTAAGTATTGACCAAAATTAACTTGTGAGGCAGTGAGATAGACTATACTAGTGCAAAGGATGCTCAGGATTGAGAAAGAATTGTATTTCTTCTCTATTTTTTTATATTAATGCAATACCGATAGAAAGGGGTTTTAAACAGTTTCTTTCCCCTAGATAAATCTCTTTGCAATGTGTGTTTAATCATGACACATGTATATGAGTTGTGATTTTGACCGTTAATTGTTTTCCACTGATGAGTAGAGTAGATTCAAGTTTTATGTTTTAGTAAATTACATGAGCAGTCTTGAATCTACAAGGAATTTCTACAAATTCAACTAGTTATAATTATATAATTTTTTGTGCCAATATTCAAACTTGAGACTTGATACAAAATAAGTGCAAAGGTGTGAACTTCACACAACAAGAAAAGTTTTGCATAACAAATATTAGGCCACTGAGCTTTGCACAATTGATAAAACACCACAAAAACATAATAAAAATATTTAAAATAAAATTCCTCTTCCATACATTTCTTTTTGCAAACTCCAAATTGTCAATTTTTAAGTTATTTGATAGACATATTTTCTCTTTCGGTAACAATGTTTTTATTAGTAAAACAAATCTGGTAATCACTTTATCTTTGTATATTTATTTCATAATTGTGCTTACATTATTTTAATAATGAAATGTTTATGCTTCGCATTGCAATTTTCATAATGCGAACATGCAAGAATGTGAGTGAAGTAGAATAAAGGGTTCGTCTGCACTCTACATATATCATTTAGATATTTTGGATTTTTCCCAAAATTTAATAATATAGTTTATCAAACTATTTATTTATTTAATTAAATAATTAATTTAATATATCCAAATAAACATTTTTTAAAAACTATTTATCCATTCATTCGTGCATTTTAGCATTACTTTCAATTGTCCAAAAGGCGACAATTTTTCACTAAATCCCAAGACAACGCCCTACATTTGATTACGATGTTGTGCAATGCTAAATAAAAATATTTTTAATGCATTGAAGTAATTTCTAAACATTAATAAAGTGTAAAGCATAAAATATTAAAGGCTGAAAATAAATTCTAGCATACGGGGATTAGATACCATGTCCCAATGAAGCAAAACAATAATCTCATCGAATTTTAAATAAAAATAAATGCAAATAAGGAAAACAAATGTGTGGATGCCATAGCAAGAAAAGGGAAATATTGGAAAATTGAAAATCTTAGAAGCATTTGTAAAAGAAACTAAGTATCAATTTCTGCAAAAAAATAAAATAAAATATTACAATGTTGATAACAACTTGACAAAATATTGCATCATTTCCAAAAAAGGAAAATAAACAAAGATCTAGAAAAATTTCAGGATCAGTGCATGCCCAAAAGCTATTGACTATGAGGGGTAGTTGTGGAACATGATTCTTTATTCTTGAAACCACTGACGGGGAAGCTGGAACTCACAATGTACATGTTTCTCCATATGAGCCTGTTAGGTCCCCATAATTTTTTAGATTGGCAAGACCAAATGTACATGGGTAACATCAAACCAGTCTTTGGAGTCCTAGGACCTAGCCTTCCTAGACTCAGAGAGGGCTCTCTCTATGTTTGTGTAAAGGATGTGAACTTCATTGATTTTAGGGTTTTGATTTTAGGCTAGTTATTAGGTTTAGGGTTTGTTTGTTTGTGTGGTTGGGTAGGTTGTCAAGAAGAATAGATAGAGTGAGAGAGGTTTAAGCCATTAGGCTATGGAGTCTACAGAAGGTCTTGAAAAGTTTAACAATAGGTCAAGGGTGTATCACAGGGAAAGTCTAACAAGGTCAAATGGATCTAAAAGCTTATGTCAATGAAGTGAACATTAAATTGTGAACATAGTAGGTGCAAAAAGGCAGTTAATAATCCTTCAAAAAATACCCTAAAAAGGATGGCCTTTAAGATTACTAAGCATGAATAAATAACCAGAGACAGGGCATACAAATAACTTCTTTGACTAAACCCTAGCAAGTAAGCATTAAGACAACAATCCAGTGAACCATAGAAGGCAAGAAACTTGTAAATATTCTAGTGATTTCACCTTCAAGCTAAGAAAACATTTAAGATAAACATATAGCAGAGATCAAAGAATAGGGAACTCCTAACTTCATTAATTAAGCTATAAAAACCTCCAAAGCAACCATTTAGGATAAACAAAAGGGCATGGATGTTAGGTCCCTATATCACTAGTATAGTCCCTTATTGTTGTTAGTGTAACCCCCTTATTTTTATTATTGTACCCTTGTAACCCCCATTTTGTTATTATTGTGCCCTTAAATTATTATCAAGTAGGCCTGCTAGGATTACATCAGGCCCACTAGGATTACATTATGGCCCCATAACTCCTATATATAGAAAGGAGGTTTTGTAAATTGTATCATCCAAGAATTTTTCATTCATGTAATGTATTGGAGGTTTCCCCCTCGAAGTGGCTTATTTCTAAGGCGTTGATATCTCTTTTCTTCTATTTTTGGAGCTGGTTTCCCAACATTTGGTATCAAAGGTTTGGATTCTAGGGTTTCGCTGCTCCAAACAGGTCATCGTGGAATTTTCGCTATAACTTTTTTTCTACAAAGTTTCAAAAGCTAAAATGTTTATGGTGCGAAGCCAAAATCCTCAGGAACATCTTCAAAAAATTTTAGAGCTTGTTTCACAACATTTTTTGAGATATGATCTGTGGAAGTGAGGTATTTTTTCAGGCTCCTAAACAGGTCATCGTGGAATTTTCACTATAATTTTTTTTCTACGAATTTTCAGAAGCTGAAATTTTTACAGTGCGAAGCTGAAATCCTAAGGAACATGTTCAAAAAATTTCAGAGCTTGGTTCATAATATTTTCTGAGATATGATCTGTGGAAGGTAGTGCTTTTTCAGGCTCCTGAATTTCATCTCAAAGAGGTGATCGTGGGAAAATCTTCATAACTGTCTCTCTGAGCATCGGATTGGAGTGTCGTAAAAATTTGTCAGAAGTACACAGACTGTAGTTTTTTTGCTATAAATTTCAGAGCCAAAGGATGACATAGTGACAGGTGGAAAGTTGTACAAGTTCGCTCTACTGAACCAGTCCAAAATTGGGTCATTGTGGGAGATTGGACATAACTTTGTCTTGAAGAATCAAAATCATATCAGACCTATGGAATTGGAAAGAAGCTTTAGAGGGCTACTACAGGGCTGAATTTCGGATATTGAGGTTTCACAATTATAGGGATAATTAAATTTCAATATCGAGCTCCTCAAAAGCAAGTAAAAGGTGTGTATTTTTTTCCGAATTGCATAAGTCTTGTTTGAAGAATCAAGTTGAATTGATTGCAAGGGAATATTGTAGAATATATATCAGTATTGGATTCTAAAATGGCCCCTAAAAATAATTTAACACCCATTAAGCCTTTGGAAAGCTCTACTATGACTCATGAAGATGAAGAATGGCAACATGACACATCAAAATTACAAGAGCAAGAGCAACAAATTTCACTCTCGCAAAGAGCAACAAAAAATGATATGGAAGTTTTGAAGAAAGGCGTGGAAACTAAGATGAATGGTTTGAAGAAAGGTGTGGAATCTAAGATAGATGGCATGGAGGTTGGCATGGAATCTAAGATGGATGACATGGAAGCTAAGATCGATGAGAAAATAGAAAACATGAAGAATGTTCTAAAAGAAAACATGGAAGGTTTGACAAAGTTGATACAAGAAATGTTTCCTAATGGTGAAAAGATAGTAGAAGAACCTCATGATGAGAACAAAATAAATGTTAATCTTGATTTCATAAACTCTAATGTTGGCAGGAAGAACCACCATATTCCAAAAATGGATATGAGAAAGTTTGATGGAAAGGATCCTGTAACATGGATACTACAGATGGAGCAATATTTTTATCTCCATAACGTGCAAAACACACAAAAGGTACACATTGCAACTTTACATTTAGAACAAAATACATTTGTATGGTATCGATGGCTTTGCTCCCGTAAAAAAATTGTCACTTGGTCAATTTTTACGAGGAAATGATAGCACATTATGAGGATACAAAGAGCAACACCTTCTTTAGCCAATTGATAAATCTCAAACAAAAGGGTTTAGTGGGGCAGCACATTGAGGACTTCCAAAAATTGAATATAAGGGTAACTGATATTCCAGAGGAACACAGGATCGATCTCTTCATAATCACTTTAAAGGATAACATTCAACATGAAGTTCATGTTTTGGAACCGGATTCATTGGAGAAGGCATTCAGGTTGGCAAGAAAAGTTGAATGTAAAATAATGGCGACAAGGAAGCCTACCACTCAATTCTATAAAGAAGGAAGTGTTACTACGCCTAGATTTCCACAACCTACAAGGTTGACACCACAAAAATTGGAAGAAAAAAGAGCAAAAGGGATTTTCTACAGTTGTGATAGAAAATACACTAAAGGTCATAAGTGTGTCGAGAAGAAATTATTTTACATAGATTGTGAAGAGGAAGAAGAAAATGAACAAGAAGAGGATATACACCAGGAACCAACCCTAGAAGAGGAAGAAATGAATTCGACCATATCGTGTAATGCACTAGCAGGAATTACCACTCCTCAAACTCTCAAAATAGTAGGACAAATCAAGAAGAAAAAGGTAATAGTGTTGATTGATTCAGGTAGCACCCATAATTTTATTCATTGTAAGGTAGCCAAGGAATTAAATTGTTTCCTATACCCAACACCAGAATGTCAAGTTATGGTTGCAAATGGAGGAACTATAAATTTCTCTGGAAAATGCCATAATATCAAGCGAACCATGGGGGAATATGTATTGACTAGTCCAATGCTTTCCATTCCTATGGGAGGTGCTGATGTTGTACTAGGAGTACAATGGTTACAATATTTGGGGACGGTAGCTTTTAATTTTCAAGAACTTTTCTTGAAATTTTTTTCAGAAGGAAAGGAAGTCGAATTACGAGGTATTTCAAGGAAGCCAGGAAGGATAATAAGCTCTAATGTCATGACAAAGCTTCTAAAGAAAGAACAACGAGGTGTAATTGCACAATTATTCTCACTATAAGTTCCAACATCAAAATCATCTATTTATGCAGATCTCCAACAAGTCTTGGACAATCATTCCAAGGTGTTTGAAACTCCCAAAGGACTCCCACCTATTCGTGATCATGATCATGCTATTCATTTGATTCCAGGAAGTGTTCCTCCAAACATTATGCCTTATAGATATCCTTACTTCCAAAAGAGCGAAATTGAACGTATGATTGCAGAAATGTTAGAGGCGGGTATAATTCAACCTAGTCAAAGTTCTTTCTCTGCTCCTGTAGTATGGGTACACAAGAAGGATGGATCATGGCGAATGTGTCCGGATTATAGGGAGCTCAATAAGCTCACCATTAAAGATAAATTTCCCATTCCTGTGATTGATGAATTATTGGATGAATTACATGGAGCAATTTATTTACCAAGTTGGATCTTCGTTCAGGATATCATCAAATTAGAATGAAGACTGAAGATATTCCAAAAACAACATTTCAAACTCATGAGGGTCATTATGAATTTTTGGTCATGCCTCTTGGCCTTACCAATGCACCTTCTACATTTCAAGGGTTGATGAATTGCATTTTCAAACCCTTCCTTAGAAAATTTGTGCTAGTATTTTTTGATGATATACTAATCTACGGCAGGTCTTGGAAGGATCATGTTGAACATGTTGACAGGGTGCTCAAACTATTGCAGGAGAAACAATTATATGCAAAAAAATCCAAATGTTTCTTTGGAGTACAAGAGGTGGAATATCCGGGTCATATTGTATCTCACGAGGGTGTTAAAGTAGACCCTAACAAAATTAAAGCCATTAAGGAATGGAAAGTCCCCACAACCATAAAGCAGTTGCGAGGATTTCTCGGGTTAACAGGTATTATCGCAAGTTTGTTAAGAATTATGGGAGAATAGTAGCACCTCTAACAACATTATTGAAGAAAGATGCATTTTCATGGACTCCTGAAGTAACTAAGGCCTTTGAACATCTTAAAGAGACAATGTGCCTAGCACCGGTCTTAGCTACGCCAGACTTCACAAAAACCTTTATTGTGGAATGTGATGCCTCAGGAAATGGAATTGGTGCCGTTTTAATGCAGGAAGGAAGACCCATTGCTTTTGAAAGTCGTCCAATCAAAGGAAAGTATTTACAGAAACCTATTTATGAGAAGGAAATGTTAGCAATACTGCATGCACTAAAGAAATGGTGAACTTACCTAACGGGAAGACACTTCAAGGTAAAAACTGATCATGATAGTCTTAAACACTTTTTGGAACAAAGACTATCTTCAGAAGAGCAGCAAAAATGGGCCACAAAGATGTTGGGTTATGACTTTGAAATAATCTACAAAAAAGGAAAGCTTAATGTTGTTGCAGATGCACTCACAAGAAAGAATGAAGAGGTGGAAGCATTGCTTTGTGCCATTTCTATTATCCAACCAGATTGGATAACCGAAGCAAGAGATGAATGGAATAAGGACAAAGATGTATGGACACTCATTCAAAAGTTGCAGCAAGATCCTAGTACATCTGATACATTTAGTTGGAAAAATGATTCCTTACGGTACAAAGATCGCTTATATCTTTGTAAGAATTCCCAACTAAAACAAAAGATTCTTCTAGAATTGCACACTTCTCCTTTAGGAGGACACTCAGGATTTTTAAAAACTTACCACAGGGTGAAGAAAGAAATTTTTTGGGATGGCCTTAAATCTGATATTCAAAAGTTTGTGGCGGAATGTTTGGTTTGCCAGCAGAATAAAGTGGAGACAATTAAGACCCCCGGACTTCTACAACCTTTATCCATTCCAAGTCAACGTTGGGAGGAGATTTCAATGGATTTTATCACAGGTTTACCTAAGTCCGAAGGAAAGAGTGTCATCCTGGTGGTAGTTGATAGACTTACCAAGTATGCACACTTTTGTGCATTATCTCATCCATTTAAAGCAAGTACAGTTGCTACTACATTTATGGACAAAATTCAAAGGCTACATGGAAGCCCAAGGGTTATTGTGAGCGACAAAGATCCCATTTTTACTGGAAATTTTTGGACGGAGTTATTTTCTTGTTTGGGTACTCAATTAGCTCATAGCTCATCTTATCATCCTCAATCTGATGTTCAAACTGAGATAGTAAATAAATGTTTGGAAGGATATCTTCGTTGTTTTGTATCTGATAAACAAACACAATGGGTCAAGTGGTTACCTCTCGCTGAATGGTGGTATAACACTTCCTTCCATACTGCAGCAAAAATGACCCCATTTATGGCACTTTATGGATATCATCCACCATCCATCACATCATCTTTAAGGGAAAATTCGAAGGTTCAAGCAGTGGAAGATCACATCGAGCATCAGCAAGAAGTTCTCCAACTCTTAAAGGATAACCTGAATTTGGGACAAAATCGAATGAAACAACAGGCAGATCAACATCGTAGCGAGAGAAGTTTTGATGTAGGAGATTGGGTATTTTTACGGCTACAACCATACAAACAAATGTCCCTCAAGCAAGCAAAGAAGGATAATAAATTATCGCCAAAGTACTATGGTCCCTACAAGGTGTTGCAAAAGATTGGTACTATGGCATACAAATTGGAGCTTCCTGCTTCTTCACGAGTACATCCAGTTTTCCATGTTTCATGCTTAAAGAAGGTTATAGGTGAAAATCTTCCAGTTCAAACAATATTGCCAGAACTTGATGAGGAAGGAAAATCATATTGGAACCTGAAGCGGTCATGGAAACAAGAACTCGACAGCTACGGAATCGATCAATTTCAGAGTATCTCATCAAGTGGAAGAACTTACCCACTGAAGATTCTACATGGGAGGATGAGAATTTTACATGTAATCATCTTGAGTTACTCGGTTGCCCAGATAAATACTTTTCAAGGAGAGGGGCATGTTAGGTCCCTATATCACTAGTATAGTCCCTTATTGTTGTTAGTGTAACCCCTTTATTGTTATTATTGTACCCTTGTAACCCCTTTTATTGTTATTATTGTACCTTGTAACCCTTATTTTTTTATTATTTAGTTCCCTTAAATTATTATTGTTAGGTCGGTTAGGATTAAATTGTGGCCCACTAGGATTACATTATGGCCCCATGGAATCCAATATATAGAAAGGAAGTTTTGTAAATTGTATCATCCAAGAATTTTTCATTCATGTAATGTATTGGAGGTTGCCCCCTCGAAGTGGCTTATTTCTAAGGCGTTGATATCTCTTTTCTTCTATTTTTGGATTTGGTTTCCCAACAATGGAAAATCATAAGCCTCTTTAGCTAAACCTAATCAGCAATACTTCAAAGTAAAAATCCTTAAAAACAATGTTTAAGTAATATCAAAGAGCAGGGCTAACCATAAAACTACTTTGACATTTTCTTCATTGAATCATTCTTAAGATAAGAAAACTAAGTGGGACTAGAGAGCATTCAAGAATTCTCTAATCTGACCTAGTAGAGGAAAACATATAAGCAATAGAGAGCAAATAGAGCTAAGGTGCCTCTAAACAACATTTCTTAGCCAAAAATTTATGTCCTAATGCAATAGAAATATGGGACAAAATGATAACATAAGAAAAAAAGTAATGAATAAGGAACACATCACCATTAACTATGCTCATGAATCCTACAAGTGAGCCTGCTCCATTGTCAAGCAATTCAAGCCATCCACAAAAACCAAAGCCAATTTCTCTTCAATCTCAATTTTATGGTTTTCTTCTTAATAATTATCCAACATGTACAATGAGGCCTCAATTCTGTATTTAACAATAAAGGAGGACCAAAACCCTAACTATGGTTTTCGAAATGTCACAAATACATCATAAATGTCAAATTTGTCCATTAAGACCATGCAAGGCCCAAGGCACAAAATATCTAATTTGATAAATGAAAAATAACTTCTAACACCTAAATTTGGAAAAAATGACTTTGAGGCACCTCAATAACTCCAAAATATCTTCAAGTGTGTTTTGCTGACTTTGCAGGCAAGGGTGCAACATTGAGGTCCAAGGGCGCAACACCTGCACTAGAAAAATAGGTCACCTTGTAGCTGAGTTTTGAAAGCCTTCCGGCTGTCTGAATGAGCTCCATGATTGCTCATTGGAAATCTTATCAAGTCTAATTTCCAAAACGGCCTTTAGATTTTTATTTGGCGTCCATTTTACTTCCCAAAAACCAAATCTCCCAATATTTCTCAAGGCGCAGTGCCAACCCTGAAAATAGGGTAGAAAGGTGGTTTTTTGCATGTTTTTGACCCTTTTGGAGGACCAAATCTATTCCAAATGATCTGAAATTTTGTGTGTGTGATGTAATTGGAAAGATGAACCCAAAAATACAAACCATTCCTCAAGAGAGTTCCCCAAAAATGAGTGCAGCGCCAGGGGCGTTGTGCCCTTGGCACTTTAAATCAGTCAAAAACCAAAATTTCGAAAAACTTGCCAAAATTTGAAATTGTCTTCCTCATGGTGTTTGGGATGCCCGAAGAGAAGCATCAAAAAGGATTTGAAGGTTTTCTTTGTCTTTTGCCTCCTTGAGAGCTTGAATTTTAGCAAGGGCTCTTTTGAGCTTGGCCCTTGCAATTTTGTTCCTAAAGGCATAGTTCCTTGCCATCTTCTTTTGGAGGTCTAGGTCCCTTTTTGTCTTCTCCAATAGACTCTCTAAGTGCATATTAGCCCTCTCAATCCAAGGCTCCTAATCATATTCAATCTCCATGGCAAGCATCTCACTTGGAGTGATCTTCTCTACCAAGGCTGCCTCTTACTCTCTCTATTTGGCTAAGGCCTTCTTTAAGCCAATTGTTCCCTGCCTCCTCCTAGGAAGTTGTTCTTCCTCTGCATCAGTGTCTCCATACCTATCCAAGTCCTCATATATATTAGCCTTGGCATTTACAACCTCTTTCTAAGCTCTGATAGCTCTGATATCATAAATGGCCTTTTGTGCCTCTAGCTGCTTGTTTTCAATTTCATAATAATGGATGACATTCCTAGCTCTACCTAGATTGGCTTGCAAATATTTTATTTGGGCATATATTCTCTTTAGAAACATGCTTGAGATCCTTGCCTCGTTCTCATCATCACTGTCAACATGAATGAGTTCAAATTCTTGTTCAGTTTCATGCTGGTCTTCTTCTTTTTCATCCATGAGCTTCTCTTTGCCTTTGTCAAGCTGCTTGGTTGAAGTAGAAGGCATGGCCCCTTGCCTCTTGAGGGCAGCAAACACATGCCTACTTCACCTTTGGAACAAGAAAAAAGATTCAATTTGTCTTCATGGGTCCATGGACTCGTTGTTGCTCGTTCAAAATTGGGAAAACAGAGAGCAACATGGGTCCATGGACTGTTGTTGCTCGTTCAAAATTTGTATCTCAAAGGGGCATAACTTTGGCATACGATCTCCATTTGATTTTACCATACCTCGGTTAGAAATATCTATCCGAGATTGATAGTTTGAACACCAGGCAACACCTCATGGACCCATGTTGCTCTCCGTTTTCCCAAAACTTCGTTCGTAAGCCTCAAAACCAGCTCTTAAGTTTAGGACCAAAAACTCGCTAAAAATAGTAAACTCGTGATGAACTCGAAAATGAAAGAGGTAATGGTGGAGCCCCAATGGAATAGGCGGGTGACCACCAATATCCACCTGATCATTCCTCCCCCCTTAGGAAGAAATGGTCCCCATTGCGTTGAGTTCCTCCATGAGATGAGGAAACTTCTGCTGAACTTGGTCCCTAGTGAACCACTTGCCTTGGTGCAGGAGTTGGCCAGCTTTGACAACCCGATACAGTTGGATATTCTGTTGGCGAGTGCTCTTTATTTTCATGTCCATGATACAATATGTGGTGGCTTGTTCCATGCAGTCTGGGTTTAACTCTGTTGATGTGAGTTGTTCTGCAATGTCTGAGGTGTCCAATAGAGGTGGGATGTAAGGACGAAGGTGATCCACATTGAAGATTGGGTGCAGACCAAGGAATGGTGGAATATTGAGCTGGTTAATTTTTCCACAGCCTCGTGTGACAGGTACGACCCGTATTGAGCGGCTGTTTGCGGGGGCTCAGTGAGGCGCTCCTTCTCGCAAATGTAGGCCACATTTCTGTCGCCCACCGGAAGTCAGGTGGCACCGGTAAAGTGATCATGGCGTTGCTTGTACTTAGCATTGGCTCTATCCAATATGTCATGAACCTGTTGGCGGATGTGTTGAATGCGCTCGATGAAGCTATTTTCTTTGTCAACTTCAGACTGGACATGAGCTGAATTGGCCTGAGTAGCCACAAATTGCATGGCTATGTCAATGGGACATAGAGGCTGGAATCCCAAGCCCACCTTAAAGGGGCTATGGCCGATTGAACTATGGAGAGCCCGGTTATAACTATGTTTTACATAGGGGAGGCTCTTGTCCCATGTGCATGGATGCTTTGAATTGCACATGCGCAGAATGTGTACAATCATTCTGTTGACGACCTTTGTTTGGCCATCTGTTTGGGGATTGAAAGTTGTGGACTTGGTGAGCTTGGTGTCCAGCATTGAACAGAGGTTGGACCAAAATGTGTTGAGGAACCTACTATCCCGATATGATATGATAGACTGTGGGATCCCAAAGTGCACCCACACTCGTTCAAAGAAGAGTTTAGCAGTGGCTTTTGTTGTGATATTCTTCTTGCAGGCTGCCATAATGGCCATCTTCGAGAATTGGCCGACTCCACCACGAAACACAATCATTTCCCCGCTCCTTTGCAAGAAGGCTCCGACACAATAACTAAGATAAATGGATTCCCAAGGCCTACTAGGTAGGTAGAGGAGCAAGGCCTTGCTTTTGTTATGGCTCAGACAAATGCACAAGCAAATACAGATCTGGATGTGCTTCGACATCCTTTTCGGCTGTCTGCCAATAGAAATACTTCTAGGATTGGCACGTTTTCTTGACCCCGAAATGCCCAGCGACTCGACTATAGTGTGCTTCCCATATCATCTTGGCACGCTCACTTGAAGGAACACAAAGGTGTCCCATGTGACATAAAAATGCATCTTAGAGGTGAAAATTTGGAATTTGCGTACCCCCCAAGAGTGCCTTGTAAGTGTGGCCGAATTTTGGGTCACTCTCATAGAGAAGCAGCCAATCATAAGTCTCGTGCCCACAAGAGTTGAGCATAGTGGTGAGCGCCACGATTGGTGGTCGGCTGAGGCAGTCTGCAACATGATTGGTGCTACCCTTCTTGTACTTGATGTTCAAATGAAACTGTTTCATATATGTGACCACTTCTGATGGCGATCATTCTGCAACTTCCCTTGTGTCTGTATGAACTACAGGGGCTGGTGGTCTGTGTGGATGATTGTTTCCTTCCCCAAAATGTAATGCTTCCATTGTCGACAAGCTTGCACAATGGAATACATTTATTTGTCATATGTGGGGTACTTGCGAACTGTGTCAGACAATGTCTCACTGTGAAATGCCACCGGATGTCCCTGTTGAGTAAGAACTGCCCCAATAGCATAGTCAGAGGCATCTGTCTCGATCTCAAATGGTTGTTGCAAGTCTGGTAAAGTGAGCACTGGGGCAGAACAGAGGCGATTTTTCAATTCTGTGAACGCCTTCTGTTGAGGTTCCGACAAAAAAAAATTTGCTCTCGGTCCTCCCTTGGTGACTCGACTCAAGGGCCAAGTGATATGAGAGAATCCCAACACAAACCTCCGGTAGAAATTAGCAAGACCCAGAAAGATGCGAAGCTCTGTTATAGTGGTTGGGGCTGGCCAATCCCGAATGACTTGGATCTTGGCTGGATCCACATGCACCTCCCTTTCATCAATAATGTATCCCAGATATTGAACCTGGGTCATGCCAAACGTGCACTTCTCCAAATTGGCACACAACTTGTGTTGCCGCAGTGTTTGGAGGACTTGTCGGATGTGATGAAGGTGCTCTTCCCAAGTCTTGCTGAAGATCAGAATGTCATCCAAGTACACCACTACGAATGAGTTGGTGAATGGCCGCAAGATGTAGTCCATCATCCTCATGAAGGTTGCGGGAGCATTCGTCAACCCGAAAGGCATGACCAGCCATTCAAAAAGGCCTTCCTTAGCTTTGAAGGCAGTCTTCCACACATCAAAGGGTTCAATTGGTACCTGGTGATACCCAGACTTCAGGTCGATCTTACTGAAATATTTTGCACCTTGGAGTTGGTCCAGAAGGTCATCAATCCGTGGGATTGGGTACCTATTCCGGACAGTGATCTTGTTCAGCGCCCGATAGTCAATACATAGTCTCCACGTCCCATCCTTCTTCTGTACCAACACGATCGGGCTCCCACAGGGCGATGAACTTGGTCTGATGTGACCTTTCTGCAACAGCTCCTGAATCTGCCTCTTGATTTCATCATTCTCTAGAATAGAGCGCCGATAGATCAGTCCATTAGGTAGCGGTGCACCTGGGGTCAGATCAATCGGGTGCTTGACCTGACAGTGCAGAGGAACCCCTGTGGGTGAGGTGAATATGTCCCCATACTCCTCCACAACCTTATCCATTTGTTGTTGTTGTGCAGAGGAGCCCTGTCTAGAGGTCGTGGCCACAGTCTTCTTCTTACCCTGGGGGCGGATCATCAGGAAAACGAATTTCCTGGTTTGGGAAATGAGCTTACTACATTGTTTTGCAGTAACCAAAGAGATAGCGGCAGGAGGTGGTACCTCTGGTATCCCGTACAACTTATTTCCCAAAGTAACAATAACAGCACGAGGTCGAGACTCATACACAGCATGACGCTTCCACAAGTATGGTTGTCCTAATAATACATCAGAAACATCAATAGGAGAAACGTCACATAATACCTCATCCGTGAAGGGCTTGATGCTATAGGGAAGGCGACACTGCCGGCTGACGCGGAGATCTCGTCCTTGGTGAAGCCACCCGATGGTGCATGGATGTGGGTGAGCTGTGGTCGGCAAGCCCAACCGCTTCACGGCGTCTGCTGAAATGAGGTTCTTTTGGCTCCCATTGTCGACAATGAACTGTACAGGGGAGCCCTTTACCCACATCTGGGAGTGGAAGAGACGTTCCTCCTCCTCTGGATCTTCGGGTTCCTCCTTCTGGACCTTTGTAGTGGCAACAGTGGCGTTGGGCTCCGCATCAATAATCTGTTTCCCTTTTTCATTCCCCTTTTCAGGTTCTGATTCGGAGTCGGAGCATGCATCTGACTTAGAAGCCCTCATCTCGGCCACTAGCGACTGCTTGGCCCGACACTCACTTGTGTTGTGAGTGGAGCTCTTATGGAACTCACACCACTTTCCCGTGTCCTTCTTTGGCTTTGCGGTGCTGTTCTTTTCTTGTGGCTTTGATGAGTTGTATTTAGCCGCCATGCCTTGGCTCGGTCCTTTGTTCTGCGGTTTGGAAGCACCTTTCCCTTGCTTTTGATTCGCAGATCCAAAGTCTCGCTTCTTCTGCTTGAATTTCTGCTCAATCTTGGCAGCATACCGGTATGCCGTACCAAGCGAGGAGATGTCAAGGAACTCCATTTCCTCCTGAATGTATTTGTGCAGACAGCTGCGATACTTTAGCACCATATGTTTCTCTGAATCTTTGATACCCAACTTTGTGCGCAGGGTATGGAACAGATTCGTCAGCTCATGCACATCTTGATCCCTTTGTTGTCGCAGCGTGGTCCATTGTATGTACTTGTCCTCATAGCTCCCCACGGGATAGTACTGTTTCTTGACGACGTCTCGAAAAGAATTCCAAGTTGGTACGGCCGAGAACAGAGAGGGTTTTGTCTGGTCCTTGTTCTCACAGTAGGTTTCCCACCAGTCCTTAACATGGGGGGTAGCTTTGAGGAGTGCAAAAATAATCTTCTCCCGGTCCGAAAAGTCATGAACCGAGAAATATCCTTCTAACAGATTCAACCATCTATCTACGGCATCTGCGTCTATTTGACCCTCAAATATGGGAATGTCAAAATTTACTTGTACCTTAAAAGGAGTCGCGCTTCCAGAGTGGCTGCTGGATGCAGATGCGCCGCCGGTGGGTAGCCGTTGAAGGATCTGAGCAAAGTTATCCATCATCACGTTCCTTTGTCTTTCGAGGGCCTCCTCGAGCAATATTTTGATAGGATCTCCTGCTCCCTCATCTTTCTTTTCGTCCCCCATGGGCGTTCATCGAGGTTTGCGAGGCTGATCTTGCAAAGGTTCCACCAGATCGAGCCCTAGCTCCTTATACCCCGACCTCGTTGGGGACATGCAAAGAAGGATCGAGAAAAAGCAGACCGCTCTGATACCACTGATCCGGATTTATGCAGGAACACAACAGAATAAACATATAAACATAAATACAGAGATGCATCGGAAATAACACTTCATTTCATTAATATCAACGAACTGAATTTTGCTTACAGACAGAATGGAAATAAAACTAGCTAGGGCGCTGGTAGCTATCTCTGAGAAGAGATGTGGCGGCTACAGGCCTCTGAACTGAGTTACAATGAGGCTCGAGGGCCTATTTATTATTTAGAAACAATGGGAAATCCTAAACATCCAAAACCCTAACCCTAGGAGATGAAGCGCCAAAACTATGAGCCTCGTTTGGGTAAATTGATGTTTCAACTTCCCAAGGGCGTAACTTTGGCATACGATCTGCATTTGATGCACCATACCTCATTGTATCTATCCGAGAATAAAAAATTTTGAATGAGAAACACGGTCCATGGACCCATGTTGCTCTCCATTTTCCCAAAAATGCTGCTTAGGGCCTCAAAATGGCTCCTAAGTTCGTGACCCAAAACTACTAAAAATAGTAAATCAGCCAACCAAAACCGAAAGAGACAATGGTGGCTCTCCAAGTGGATAGAGTGTGACCACCAATATCCACCGGACTACGATGTGGGGAATTCTTACAAAGATATAAGCCATCTTTGTACCATAAGGAATCATTTTTCCAACTAAATGTATCAGATGTACTAGGATCTTGCTGCAACTTTTGAATGAGTGTCCATACATCTTTGTCCTTCTTCCATTCATCTCTTGCTTCGGTTATCCAATCTGGTTGGATAATAGAAATGGCACAAGGCAATGCTTCCACCTCTTCATTCTTTCTTGAGAGTGCATCTGCAACAACATTAAGCTTTCCTTTTTTGTAGATTATTTCAAAGTCATAACCCAACATCTTTGTGACCCATTTTTGCTGCTCTTCTGAAGATAGTCTTTGTTCCAAAAAGTGTTTAAGACTAACATGATCAGTTTTTACCTTGAAGTGTCTTCCCATTAGGTAAGTTCTCTATTTATTTAGTGCATGCAGTATTGCTAACATTTCCTTCTCATAAATAGGTTTCTGTAAATACTTTCCTTTGATTGGACGACTTTCAAAAGCAATGGGTCTTCCTTCTTGCATTAAAACTGCACCAATTCCATTTCTCGAGGCATCACATTCCACAATAAAGGTTTTTGTGAAGTCTGGCGTAGCTAAGACCGGTGCTAGGCACATTGCCTCTTTAAGATGTTCAAAGGCCTTAGTTGCTTCAGGAGTCCATGAAAATGCATCTTTCTTCAATAATGTCGTTAGAGGTGCTGCTATTCTCCCATAATTCTTAACAAACTTGCGATAATAGCCTGTTAACCCGAGAAATCCTCGCAACTGCTTTATTGTCTTGGGGACTTTCCATTCCTTAATGGCTTTAATTTTGTTAGGGTCTATTTTAACACCCTCGTGAGATATAATATGACCCAGATATTCCACCTCTTGTACTCCAAAGAAGCATTTGGATGTTTTTGCATATAATTGTTTCTCCTGCAATAGTTTGAGCACCCTATCAACATGTTCAACATGATCCTTCCAAGACCCGCTATAGATTAGTATATCATCAAAAAATACTAGCACAAATTTTCTAAGGAAGGGTTTGAAAATGGAATTCATCAACCCTTGAAATGTAGAAGGTGCATTGGTAAGTCCAAAAGGCATGACCAAAAATTCATAATGACCCTCATGAGTTCGAAATGTTGTTTTCAGAATATCTTCAGTCTTCATTCTAATTTGATGATATCCCGAACGAAGATCCAACTTGGTAAAATAAATTTCTCCATGTAATTCATCCAATAATTCATCAATCACAGGAATGGGAAATTTATCTTTAATGGTGAGCTTATTGAGCTCCCTATAATCCGGACATATTCGCCATGATCCATCCTTCTTGTGTACCAATACTACAGGAGCAGAGAAAGAACTTTGACTAGGTTGAATTATACCCGCCTCTAACATTTCTGCAATCATACGTTCAATTTCGCTCTTTTGGAAGTAAGGATATCTATAAGGCTCGATGTTTGGAGGAACACTTCCTGGAATCAAATGAATAGCATGATCATGATCACGAATAGGTGGGAGTCCTTTGGGAGTTTCAAACACCTTGGAATGATTGTCCAAGACTTGTTTGAGATCTGCAGAAATAGATGATTTTGATGTCGGAACTTCTAGTGAGCATAATTGTGCAATTACGCCTCGTTGTTCTTTCTTTAGAAGCTTTTTCATGACATTAGAGATTATTATCCTTCCTGGCTTCCCTTCAATACCCCGTAATTCGACTTCCTTTCCTTCTGAAAAAAATTTCAAGAAAAGTTCTTGAAAATTAAAAGCTACCATCCCCAAAGATTGTAACCATTGTACTCTAGTACAACATCAGCACCTCCCATAGGAATGGAAAGCATTGGACTATTCAATACATATTCCCCCATGGTTAGCTTGATATTATGGCATTTTCTAGAGCAATTTATAGTTTCTCCATTTGCAACCATCACTTGACATTCTGGTGCTGGGTATAGGAAACAATTTAATTCCTTGGCTACCTTACAATGAATAAAATTATGGGTGCTACCTCAATCAATCAACACTATTACCTTTTTCTTCTTGATTTGTCCTTCTATCTTGAGAGTTTGAGGAGTGGTAATTCCTGCCAGTGCATTACATGATATGGTCGGATTCATTTCTTCCTCTTCTAGGGTCGGTTCCTGGTGTATATCCTCTTCTTGTTCATTTTCTTCTTCTTCTTCACAATCTATGTAAAATAATTTCTTTTCAGCACACTTATGACCTTTAGTGTATTTGCTATCACAACTGTAGCAAAGCCCTTTTGCTCTTTTTTTCTTCCAATTTTTGTGGTGTCAACCTTGTAGGTTGTGGAAATCTAGGCGTAGCAACACTTCCTTCTTTATAGAATTGAGTGGTAGGCTTCCTTGTCGCCATTATTTTACATTCAAATTTTCTTGCCAACCTGAATGCCTTCTCCAATGAATCCGGTTCCAAAATGTGAACTTCATGTTGGATGTTATCCTTTAAAGTGCCTATGAAGAGATCAATCCTGTGTTCCTCTGGAATATCAGTTACCCTTATATTCAATTTTTGGAAGTCCTCAATGTGCTGCCCCACTAAACTCTTTTGTTTGAGATTTATCAATTGGCTAAAGAAGGTGTTTCTCTTTGTATCCTCATAATGTGCTATCATTTCCTCCGTAAAAATTGACCAAGTGACAATTTTTTTACGGGAGCAAAGCCATCGATACCATACAAATGTATTTTGTTCTAAATGTAAAGCTGCAATGCGTACCTTTTGTGTGTTTTGCACATTATGGAGATCAAAATATTGCTCCATCTGTAGTATCCATGTTACAGGATCCTTTCCATCAAACTTCCTCATATCCATTTTTGGAATATGGTGGTTCTTCCCGCCAACATTAGAGTTTATGAAATCATGATTAACATTTATTTTGTCCTCATCATGAGGTTCTTCTACTATCTTTTCACCATTAGGAAACATTTCTTGTATCAAGTTTGTCAAACCTTCGATGTCTGTTTTTAGATCATTCTTCATGTTTTCCATCTTAGCTTCCATGTCAGCTTCCATGCCATCCATCTTAGCTTCCACACCTTTCTTCAAAACTTCCATTTCATTTTTTGTTGCTCTTTGCGAGAGTGAAATTTGTTGCACTTGCTCTTGTAATTTTGATAGATCATGTTGTAATTCTTCATCTTCATGAGTCATAGTAGAGCCTTCTGAAGGCTTAATGGGTGTTGAATTATTTTTATGGGGCATTTTTTAGAACCCAATACTGATATCTATTCTACAATATTCCCTTGGAATCAATTCAAATTGATTTTTCAAACAAGACTTATGCAATTCGGAAAAAAATACACACCTTTTTCTTGCTTTTGAGGAGCTCGATATTGAAATTTGATTATCTCTGTGATTGCAGCTCTTCAATATCTGAAATTCAGCACTGAAGTAGCCCTCTGAATTCTCTTTTGAATGCCACAGGTCTGACCTGATTTGGATTCTCCAAGACAAAGTTGTGTCCAATCTCCCACAATGACCTAATTATGGACTGGTTCAGTAGAGCGAACTTGTACGACTTTCCACGTGTCATTGTTTCGTCCTTTGTCTCTGAAATTGATAGCCAAGAAACTGTAGTATGTGCACTTGCGACCACTTTTTATGGCACTCCAATCCGATGCCCAGAGAGAGAGTTATTGAACTTTTCCCACGATCACCTCTTTGAGATGAAATTCAGGAGCCTGAAAAAGCACTACCTTCCACAGATCATATCTCCAAAAATATTGCGAACCAAGTTCTGAAATTTTTTGACGAATTTCCTCAGGATTTCAGATTCGCACCATATGAATTTCAGACTCTGACCCTTCGTAAAAAAAAATTTATAGCGCAAATGCCACGATGACCTGTTTATGAGCCTGAAAAAATACCTAACTTCCACAGATGATATCTCCTCAAATATTGCGAACCAAGATCTGAAATTTTTAGACAACCTTCCTCAAGATTTCAGCTTCGCAACCTAAAAATTTCAGCTTCTGAAGCTTCGTAGAAAAAAAGTTATAGCGAAAATTCCACGATGACCTGTTTGGAGCAACAAACCCTAGAATCCAACGCTCCGATACCAAACAAATCACTCCAAAAATATAAGAAAAGAGATATCAACACCTTAGAATAAGCCACTAGGGGAACCCTAATACATTACATAAATGAACAATTCTTGGATGATACAATTTACAAAACCTCCTTTCTATATATAGGAGTCCATGTGGCCATAATGTAATCCTAGTGGGCCACAATGTAATCCTAGCCGACCTAACAATAATAATTTATGGGCACAATAATAACAAAATGGGGGTTACAAGGGTACAATAATAACAATAATGGGGTTGCACTAATAACAATAAGGGACTATACTAGTAATATAGGGACCTAACAATTTGATCATTTTAGTGCCTTCACTAGTGCTGCCATTATGACTGCTATTTGCTTTGATATCCTCATTGTCCTCATGGATGCTCTCATGGCTTCTTTCATCATTACTGTCATCTGTTTCCATGCTCTCTGCCTTATCACTGATATCATCATCATTATCATTTCTTGGTGCTTCATCACTATTTTCAGAATCATTGGCACCTTCTTCATTTACATTTGCACTAGCATCTTCGCTTTCTGACCTATTTGTTCCACTGTCTTGACTGTCACCATGGATTTTTGACATACTATCATTATTTTCACTGCTATGTGCCTCATCACTACCAACATCATCATTTCATTCTGCTTCCATGCTCTCTACCATATCACTAATATCCTCCATGCTGACATCATTTCTTTTTCCTATGCTGCTTTCCCTTGCACTGACATCTTCTGTCTCACTGATATTGGCCTCATTTACATCAGCCTCATTTTCATTATCTTGACTGCTAGGTGCTTCATCATTTGTTTCTGTATCACTGTTTCCCTCTTTACTGTTTGATTATTCCTCACTGATATTATCCTTGCTTCTTTCTTCATGGCTCTTTTCCTCACTGTCTTCTGCTTCCTCACTGTTTTTTGCACTGCCTCCATCACCACTATGAGCCTCATCGTTTTCTGATTCATTGGAATTTTCTTCATTTTCCTCATTTAAACTGATATCTGCCTCCTCATCTCCTTCTTCTTCACTGTTGTTTGCCTCATTGCTGTGAGCTTCACTGCCCTCACTGTTTGATTCTTCATTATCATCTCCTTCATTGGATTCTTCTTTACTGACCTCCTCTTCTTTGCTTTCTTCTTCATTATTGCTTGATTCATCAATACCCTCTTCCTCATTGACATTTGATTGCTCATTGTCACTTCCCTCATTGTCTGATGCATTGTGAGAGGGTGATGAAGGAGGATTGCCCGGAGGTGAGGGAATATGTGTAGATGGTGAAAAATGTTCAGCAGGAGATGTTGGAGGAGTAGGGACAGGAGGATGAGATGATGAAGGCATATTTTGCCGAAGATGTGCTTGTGTATTGCTGAACACTTCATGGGAAATGAAAACCTCCCATGGAATGCCCTTCTACTGTAATTGGTGCAACACAACCATGTTAATCAAAGAGTGATGGAATAAGCTTTGCATCTGCTAAGGGAAATCTCTCTTTTGTACAATATAAGACATCTTGTTAATGATTTTGTAGAGGTAATAGGGTAGGTGCAGCATCCTAACCTTAGTAAAGTGCATCAGCAGCCTAATGTGATAGGAGTAAAGCCTAGAGAACCTTCCGTCACATGTAAAATATTTCATGATAATGCTGATCAAAGGTGCATATCTCTCTAGCAAATTTGAGAAAGGAAAGATGGATTTGCAGTTGTATTTGTATCTAGGCTTTAGGAAGAGTTCATAGTAGCTCATGTCAAGATTGGCCTGCTTGAACCATTTCTCCCCTACACTAGGTATCCCAGTGGCATTGGCAATAGCATCAGAAGACACCTCAAAGTTTACTCCTGCAAGTTAAGTATGAAGAGCCTAGTTAACTCAAGGTGGTTTTGCACCTACTATACCCTTTCACAAAAATCATAACATCCCACATGTTGGAAACATGAAACAGTCATGGGAGATTCCATAAGCTCTAAGGTGTTGAGGGGTTAAAACCTATTGATTTTTCCACCTTTGTGTGGATTCCTCCTTGGCATTTGGCCTTCCTCACTACTACCACTGTCACCTTCTCTTGACATTTTGATCACCCTGCCCTTGGAAACCCTAAGACTGTAAATGGAAATGAGTTTAAGGGATGGTGATGAAAGAGGCAGTCCTGAAAGTGAATGATATGAGAGAGTGTGTAGGTGTAGCAGGTTGAATGAGAGGCTAGAAAAAACTTGATGACCACCCCCTGCTGTTTTGTAAAAACTCTGTTTTACCACACCTTACACTTATGTCAAATTAAAATGAAAGAGGGAAATGTAAGGTCAAAATATTTGCAGTGTAAGGGATAGATTTTATGAGTGAAATGGAGTGAATGTAGGCACAATTCTAGGTGAATGAACAATTTTCAACAATGTACCCTTCTGGCTATCACTGGTCTTCTTGGTATGCAGATGGAGAAATGTTTTGAACAGTGATGTTTAAGCATGAAAATTAGGGTTTCCTTCCTTTAATTAAATCATCAAAATGCTTTGAGGATGATGGTAGGGCATCCAATTACCATTTAGTGTGCTAGGAGGACACTTGGAAGAGACTTGGAGGGTTACTGAATGTTTTGAGTGCTTGAAGGGTGCAAGAGGCTCTCCTGGCCAAGTGCACAATGCCCAAGCAACCGGTGAGTCAGGTCGGGTAAAGGCGCAGTGCCTTGTGCTAGGCGCACAACACCAAGGTTCTTTATCGGGCCTGTCGGGCAAATCGGGCAAGTGCGCAATGCTTTTCCAGGCGCACAACGCCTTAATAAAATGTACGGAGGTTTTTTCCAGGGGCGCAACGCCCAAATCCAGGTGCGCAACACTCGAATCCAGGTGCGCAGCGCCGACCTAAACGTGAAATGCCTCAAAAAATTTGCCCGATTTCCCTTGAAAACTCAGACTTTTTTCTCTTGAACATTTCCAACTTTTTTCAAGTGAAGAATGATTTGCTGAAGTGTTGAGATGAGTTTATATAGGCTCAAGGATTTTAAATTAATCTCTTATAACCCAATTTCCTAATGTTCTTAAGCCTCTTTCATTTTTTACTGATATTCCTTTGTCACTAACTCTCTGACCTTTTTTGCTCTGAAGATTTGCTTGAGTGTTGGCTTGAGGGGTCCTAACCCAGGTTCGGTGTGCCAAGTTTTCCAATGAACCCCTATACTACTGGCCCTTTCGGTAGTGACCTGCTTTCATAGGTCACAGTCTCACCCGAAGTAGTATGGGTGGGTGGTGGAACCAGGTTTCCACACCCTGAAAAAGGAAGGGTAAGGCAAGCAGGGCTGCGTTTTGTTCAGATTACCTTGTTTCTTCGCAGGGTTAATTATGTATCTATTTGCATCCACGTGCACTAGATCTACAATTATATGCTTTTCATAACATCAACACAACATTATATAAACAGAGAGGAATAGATCTAGATCCAAGCATTCAGTACACAGACTTTCGCAACAGAAAAACATAAAATACATAACACAGTAATTATCAGCAGTTCATTCAACAGTACTCATGGATTCAGAAATAATCCTTCACATTCATTCATTCATCAACCTTTCCTTACAATTCCCTTCCCAGCCTACACACACAGCTAGACTAGGAGCTCCGTGCACACAACCAACAGGAGTCCGTTCCCCCAAAACCTAAACAGATAGCTTAAAAAATAGATCACATCAATAGCTCATCCATTCCTACCTCTTACAATCCAAAATGCATCTCTATTTATAACAATCTAGTCTCAACGTTCCTATGGTCCGCAACCCATGGTTTTCGGACCCCTAGTTTACCCTTTGACCCATTACGATGCGTTCGGGGCTTTGAACTGCCCCAAAACCCCTACGCTATACTAAATATAATAAAAAATAATCAAAATGGACCAGTTTCGCAACTTGTTAGGATACCTCGTTCCAACAGTCCCCCAACACAATCTTGTGACTCGTCTCGAGTCACTACACTGGTGCAGCGTCTATTTGCGCGTGCAAGGTAGCCAAACTGCGGAAAAGTGGAGGGATTACGTCCTAACTTTGGGCCGCAACATGTTGTGCAATGTTGACCAGCACCAAAGAAGCAGGCCCATCTATATCCGCAACAACCCGTTCTAATAGCCGGTGGAGACGTGCGATGGCAGACTAGGCATCGTGTGCAAGCTGGAGTGCGGTATTAGACTAGGGCTTCAATCATTTTTGAACAACCTTCTTGGAGTGGCGAAGGTCCTCAATCCTGTCCATGGAGTCTAGGTGCTGCGCGGAGATGGGGGAAGGTGTGGAGGCCTGGACTTGCTCCAGAACAAATTCTGCCTGTTGTAATTCCTTTTGGACATGCTTAAGCATGGGATGCTGCTGTACTGCCGTCCATAGCTGCATAGCCGTTTCGGCCAATTGGATTCCCTGCGCCAGCTGCTCTTGAATAATACACATAGCATCAGTGACCACGACAATCCACTAGGCTCGTTCTTCTAGAGGCATGTCATACTGTTGTCGCCTGTCTCGATCATGACGGTGAACCTCTTGCGACACTCTAGAGGATAGTCCTTGTAACTCTATACTAGATAGCTGTGCTAAGTCTACTTGAACATCCCAATTAATTGGGTCAGAAGTGCGAACTATGGCAGCGCGAGGGAGTAGACATACATTGCTTCTAGTGGGCGGCGTTCGGAAATGGCAGAGAAGTCGCAGCAGGTCCCGATACCGCAACGTTCCAGCGGGGCGTGGTTCACAGATAATCCCTTTTGTTGGAAGCCCGTGTGCACTCCTATTACTGCACTCGGCATCCCCAGGTCCTCTTAGCAGTTCCTTTGGCAGGTTGGGGTCCATCCTTTTGATAGAGAGATGAGCATTACAGAGTATGGATGGCCACAAAAAACCAGAACGCAGATAGCCAAAGCCTATGAAAGGGTGACTAAATAGCCCGGCGCGAAGCTATCCAACCATCCACGCCCCCTCTAGAATTATTAATTGGTGAGGGAGCTCGTTCGTGGAACGTACCCTTAATCCTTTGGACCGTTCTTTTCATTAATTGCGACATTGACACCCTGCCGCCTATTTTTCGTACTTGTGGGGGTCTTTTCTTAGGAGATCAGGATATGCCGGTGGTTATCCTTCGTGCCCTAGGTCGTGTCCATAAGTTGTCAGACCATAGATGACGCTTACATGTTGTTTGCGTACCTGGAGTGAGGGTCAAGGTGAGGTGTATCTACAAGTTTGTTAGCAGTCTTGTCGAGGCCCTCGGTTCGCTCGCAGGCAGGACATCCCTATTTGAGATGACTGCGTCATACAGTCTGATGTGATTTATTACTTGAGATGTTTGCTGATTTTCAGATAGGTCTGTAATCCTACGCATGCTGAGGGTTGTGGTACCCCGGTAATTCTGTCCGGGAAAGGTCCGATCACACTTTTGAGTGTTTCTCTGCAGCAAGTATCCACATAGGTCAACTGACCTCGGAGCCCATCTAGCCACAGGGGTCCCTATGCGCAGGATCACCCTACTCCAGTATTTCCCTTGAGTAAAGAATACCGGTCCTTGCGTAGGTGTTTCACATAGCGTTAGCGGTAATGCTTCTAGCCTACATTCTGTAGGACTCTTCGATTCATCAGGCTGCGGATCTTCACCTACGTCCTCTCGGCAGGGCGAGGTTCTTTCTGTGGTACAGATGCGACAGAAATTCCTGATGGTCCGAAGGCTTCGCAGCGCTGAAACCTCATGCAACTGACCTTTCCAATTCTCCAGCTCTTCATCGGAGTCAGAAAAACATTCACTGTCCTTTTCCCAACAGAGCATTCCTTCATCTGTGGGGTTAACCTAATCTTCGTCCTACGCAGTTATCTTATAAATGTGATCCAATTCCTCCTTTTCATAGGCTGGCTCTGTGTACCGCGCACCTTTTGCTGGGTCTAGTGGTACTATGACACGCGTACCCTTGTTTTTGAATACCATGCTGCGTTTCTTGAGATTGATGACACCTCCCATGTCTATTACCCAATCCAATCCAAGGAGCGCAGGGTAGGGGTCCGCATCTTCTACTATTTATATTACTTCAAAATCAGCTATGGCCCATACCCCTACGATGTCCACTATGACTTTTGGTAATCTACCTAGAGGGATGATCTTTTGTTGATTCACCATTCGCAGCTGGATAGTAGACCATTCCAACTTAGGCTCTCCCATTCGTTGCCATGTTTGTTTTGGTAAGACGTTGGCATCCGATCCAAGTTCTAAGATAACCTGATCCATTTCATAGTCTCCGATCTGCACAGTTAACCAGATTTCTCTCCTGGTGCGTTTCTTATAGCTGTACAATTTGTGTACATCCTTGGTCTTAGGGATCAAGGTGGGCTGAGCTGCGCAGGTATTCAGTAATTCTAGGAGATTTCCTACGGCTTGTGGATTCCTTAGAAACTTCAGACATGCCTTTAAAAAGGGCTAAATTCCTTCTTCGATCTGAGGCTGCGTGGGGGCTGCCAATGGTACTTGTTCATTGCAAGACACTCCTTTCCGAGAGGCAAGCCCTTCTTTGTTTCCCTAGGTGTCCAATCCACTACGTGTCATGACTTTTATACTTGGGTCCGTCTCCCGTAGCTCAGTTTTAACCCTCTGTATGTTCTGCGTAGGGGTAGGCTGCTTTTCCTGCATCTTGGCTATTAAAATTGGGCAGTCTTTTACCTCATGGTCCAGCTGCCTACAATATTTACACGAAGACCTGGTGGGATTAGGGCATTCTCTGGAAAGTGCCCTATTTCTCCACAGTTATAACAGATTAGCTGACCTCGTCCCCAGCCTGCACTTCCTCCCTGACCTCCTCTGCCTCGGGCCAGTGATCCTCCTAAGTGCATAGCCAGTCTTGGCGATGCAGGGTCTGATTGCACCCGATATAAGTTCCCATGATCCATCATTAAGTCATATGTTCGAAAGTTCTGCTCATGATGTCCCACTGATCGGAATAATCGACACCATTGTTGATTTAGTTCTGGGACGTACGCACCTAGTTGAGGGCAATGGTTTGTATCATGTAGGCCTGCTACTCGACAATCATCACACCATAGTGCAGATCCGCTTAATCCTTGTTTTCTGTAGCAAGGTGTTCCCCACGCTCCCCCGGGCGTATTTATCAGGGGCGTCCCTCTGCTTGGCAGGACCGCCGGCCGAGAGGGCACCGATCCTTTCGCAGGGTTTACACTCGGCAACGTATGCACCAGTATCTACGTTATGTTCCTTCGCTGTACCGCATTCTGGCGACAGCTCAAAGTTATTCCTAGATTTGTTGTACCCCTGCTGATGTATCCTCCCGGGGTGTAGCTTCTAATTTCATAGCGACTTCCACAACTTTCTCCTGTGATTCAAAGGTATGATGACTCATCGATGTACGCAGGTGAGGTAACAACATGGCGATGAACCACTCCGTATGTTGTCTATCATCATAATCGAACCCTCCTTCCCTAATTTCTTTCTTCAATCGCTGATCAACCTCCCATACTAACTCATACGCATCTTGTTTGAAGTCCTTTACTTCCACTACCGGCTGGGAATAGGATTTCGGCTTCCGAAATTGCTGCTTTAGAGCATCCTTGATATATTGAATGGAGGTGGTCCCATTCTCGACAACGTACCACATATACCAGTCCAGAGCTCCGTCTTCGAATGCTAAAGACAGCTGTGCCCTCTTTATCGTGTCACTTGCCACATTTTGCGCAGTCTAGACAGAGTCTGCCACAAACCAAAACCAATCCATATCTTCGTCTCCTACCCCCTTGAAGGTAGGTAGTTTCAAATGCACGGCCATATCACTGTCTAAGGGGGGTGGCGGTACAGACGAATTCTTACCTTTACGCGTACGAGGTGGCGATACAACCGAGGGTTCGTGCGCAACAGGTTCCTGACACGGATTGTAGGCGGATATCCCTCCGTAAATGTTGGTTTGATAGTATTTACCATTGCAGGTTGCGCTCCTGTCTAGATATGAGGTCATTCAGTCCGTATGACTACACATAATGCTCTTTTCGCACACTAATTTCTTAATCAGCAATGGTAATGTCCTCAGGAATTTGCCTCAGAATCCTTTGAAAAATCATCGTTCAGCTTTAGAGTATGATACAAACTGTTCAATAGCAAATTATATTACAAATCCTCCCAGCACACTATCCACCCAGTGATCCACCGTGCGTGTGATAGTATTATCAGTTTTCTCAAGCTATTCGAGCAACTCCGGGGTCCACAAAGTGACCCGCTCGTCCTTCAAGCACTTCTAGAATTCCACCAGTCTGGACATCCACTCCTGGAGTTCAATTGCAAAAGTCACAAAGAATAGTTTGTAGCTTTCAGTAAGGACGTACCTATTTTTCCACCTTTCCATCGTTAACTTCTCACTGTGAACTCCTGGATCTGCCTTTCGAACCAGTCCCCAAATCTCTTTTCTTTCAGGCTTCCAATATTCTCTTGTCATTGCCCGATCCATTTCTCAGACCTCTTCCGGTCCTGGCAACGGAACCATTTGTTGGCTTGAGGGGTCTTGACCCAGGTTCGGTGTGTAAGGTTTGCCAACAAACCCCTATACTACTGGCCGTTCGGGCAGTGACTTGCTTTCGCAGGTCACAGTCTCACCCAAAGTAGTATGGGTGGGTGCTAGAACCAGGTTTCCGCACCCTGAGAAAGGAAGGGTAAGGCAAGCAGGGCTGCGTTCTATTTAGATTACCTTATTTCTTCGCAGGGTTAATTATGTATCTATTTGCATCCACGTGCACTAGATCTACAATTATATGATTTTCATAACATCAACACAACATTATATAAACAGAGCGGAATAGATCTAGATCCAAGCATTCAGTACACAGAATTTCGCAGCAGAAAAATAAAAAATACATAACACAGTAATTATGAGCAGTTCATTCAACAATACTCATGGATTCAGATCTCTAATAATCCTTCACATTCATTCATTCATCAACCTGTCCTTATAATTCCCTTCCCAACCTGCGCACACAGCAGTAGGGTTCGCACACAGCTGGACTAGGAGCTCGGCGCACACAGCCAACAGGAGTCCATTCCCCCAAAACCCAAACAAATAGCTTAAACAACAGATCGCATCAATAGCTCATCCATTCCTATCTCTTACAATCCAAAATGCATCTCTATTTATAACAATCTAGTCTCAATGTTCCTATGGTCTGCAACCCATGGTTTTCGGACCCCTAGTTTACCCTTTGACCCATTACAATGTGTTTGGGGCTTTGACCTGCCCCAAAACCCCTGCGCTATACTAAATATAATAAAAAATAATCAAAATGGACTAGTTTCGCAGCTTGTTAGGAGACCTCGTTCCAACATTGAGTTATGAAACTTGTTCTTCTTTTAACCCTAGAGTATCTGATCTATTCACCTTGACACAATAGTAGCCCTTAAAACCTCTTTTTTCTACACCATGAAGTTTAATCTCATCCTTTGATTATTTAGGCATGAAAACCCACTTCTAATAAGTTTGGAATCTTTACATAATAGTAGCTTTAAAAACATATTTTGTTTCCTCCTTGGAGCTCAACATCAGGTTTTTCATCTTTTGACCACTGCTACTTTGTAGGTGACTGAAATGATGATTTGACCTTTCATTAACTGAAAACATTATTCTTTTGCAAAGTTTTCGAGTCATAAAGTTAATGGTTTGCCTCTATTAATTCCCTTTAACTCTTCTACGTAGCAAAGTCATGTTTATCAGCGTCTTTCCTTTTAATATTTGAAGCATACAATTTACCTGACAACCTTAGGAAAACCCAACACAGTAAGACGCCAAAACTTATTTTGTTCTTACCTTGGAGCTCAAATCATGTTTTTCATCCCTTTGACAACTGCTGCTTTGTAGGTGACTGAGATAATGAATTTTGACCTTATTGTTGCTCCTTGAAGCATAACAAGCTCATTAAACATCTCTCGGAGGATTTCACATATCAATACCTTCAAAAATCTCCTTTGCCTACATGTAATATTCCTAAATTAGCATGCAGCTAATAGGAATATTGATTTTTCTTTTTACACCTAGTTAGATGAATAAATGGGTAACGAGGCCCATACATATCTTAAACAGGCATAAAATCCCTCTAGATGTGAAAAGGGATCATAATAATAACTAGATATAGCACTCTCATGTGTGAACAAGGGAAAATACATGTGGACAAGGTCAAGTTTGACCAAGTCAACAATGCTGGTATGGATGGAGTAGATCATCAATAGAGACAGCGCAATGATAGTGGGAGGAAGATTCCATGATGGTGGAAACCCTTATAATGAGTGGGACCCAAGGTAAGAAGGCTCTCACTTGTTTATAAGGAGGGAAAGGCAGCCATAGTGAGGCATCTTATTGATTATTTATTTTATGGTCTGCATGACTATTGTGCATTCTTCAGCTGTTTAGTTGAGATTGCTGTGCTGTTTAACACCGGGTGTTCCCGAGCGGGAATCCCATCTCCTTTCTTGAGATGCCTCTTGGGGGAGATTGCACTTCATTTTTCCACACTTAGGCTTAAGGCCAAGTCTCAGTCTTCAGCCACAACGCAGTTTCTGTAGAGTATTGTGTTGTGTTGCAGGGTGTTGCAGTGGAGGGTTGAGAAACCCATTTTCGGAGCTATTTTTTAAGAGGAGGAAGCATTATTCTCTTTGGGAGACCAGAAAGGGAGTTTATTGAGATTTATTTCATATCTTGGCACCAGGCCAACACATTCTTACCATCTACAGCGCAGTATCCCTCTTTGACTGTGTTATTTTAGTGAGCCATTTCTGTGAGGGGTTTCAGTGTTTGATTGGAGGGTGAGATCTTCAGTGATTGGATCAGCCTTTCACTTGAAGGATCTATTGGATGGGATACATTCATTACATGTATCATATACATCCATCTTCATCCAGTTATTGAGTTGCAACTGCTATTCAGTCCTAGGGCTACATTCCTAATATTTTTGTGGTCATGTTATTTCAAGAAACTCTTCTCGTTGTCTTGAAAATGTGTTTGGGAGCTTAGATATTTACTCGCGACATTGTATGAGCCATATATTTGTAGATATATATTATTGCACATTTCCAGTAGCAGTGTACCATGTATGACTGCGTTGTACTTGTTCACGAGCATTCTGCAATGTAGCAGCATTCCCACTTTGACATATGTATTCATGGGAGGCTAGTTTTCCTTGACTATTTTAGTTGTGTCCACTTATATTGTAATAATTTTCTACTGATTTACATAATAAAATGGCTCTATGGTTTTCATACATTTTGGTGTAATGTTGTTCACTGCTATTTCCAGTTTTATGTTCATGTATTGTTGCATCCCGATTTTGGGATGTTTGGCGTGATACTCAATGGCATCGAAAGATAATCTTATGGCCAGCTTCAGTGGATCTCAGCCATTATGATATCAGGAGAATAAGAAGAAGAATGCAAAGATTAGAATGATGGAAAGAATGAGTTTTATCTCATCTCTTTTCAGATCTAAGAAGGGCCTCACCAAGGAGGTCAAGCAAAGAAGAGTGGAGAGAAGCAATGAAACTGTGCCCTTTTCTTTTGAAGGAGAAGACAAAATGCATGGAGATGGAGGACACTTGGATCATTAGATTCTAAGTGAATACCTTGCAGAGTATAAATCTCAACCTAGAGATTTTAAGGAAACTCTAACTCTCCCACAGTTTATTTAGCTTGAGGAAGAAAGGAGACCTTGCAGCAATAGGGGAATCAAGGGCAATAGATTTATATTGTCTACTTTTGATGGATCATCCACATGTACAACAAGGGCTTGGGCAAGGAAACTAGATGCATTATTCCTACTACATCCAATGTAATAAAGAGAGGTTGTTGAGATTACAACGTTGCACCTTGAGGGTGAAGTAAACATTTGGTGGTTCAACCATTTGGGTCATGCAAGAGTGACTGCTTTTGCAGATTTTACTCAAAGGGTGATCAAAAAATTTGGCAAGAAGAAATCAGAGGAGGACAAGCCCTCACCACCACTTGAGGAGACTTGTACCAGCACTGATACAACTATGGAGGAGCAGCCATCAACACCAACAGTTGGGGGAACCATCACATTGGAGGAAGGAACTCTTGCAGCCATACAATATGTTCCCAAGCTTCACCAACGTATGCCTAAGTTTCCATTTCCTGTTATTTCAAAAAATCTCATGGAGGGTTGTTGAAATATGCTATTACATGACCTAGGGTCAAGATACACTGCTAATTTGGAGCAACACACTATCACTGCGCTGAGGAGCATTGATAGATTCAAGGAAGAGATAAACATTCATCCTGGTTACTCATTGTTGAGTTGCACACAACTCTTGGGGTTGGAGTGTATATTTTTGGAGGATGGAATGAGCATTGTCCTAGGAAATGCAATGCAAAACGATGTGTTCAGAAATGAACATGATCTTGAAGCAACAGGTGCACCATCATGGAGATCAACAACGTTGTCCTTGAGTAGCAGTGATGAGTTGGGGGCCCAACCATTGGTGGGGAATTCCAATGACCATTTCACATGTGTAATAGAGGATAGACAGATGGTTTATGGGATACATCTTGTCTCCCATTACCATGATGGTATTATTAATTGGGAGGATGCCAATGTTGGGCATGATGATAGACACTCACCATTGGTTGGATGGGTGATGTTGATGAGCGAGAGGCGGGAAAGCCACTTGCAGATTTATGACACAGGGCAACAAGAGGCAATGTTGCGCTGGCTACTCTTAAAAGAGTTTGGCCATCATATAACATATCCTTTGTCAAAGGGTATGTTATGGGTTGAGGCATTGTATGGTCCCCATGTATTATGGCAACAAAATATTTGGTTGTATGGGGCATTCCACAAGTCAACTATCATGATATTACTCCATGACTTGTATGAGGGATTAGAAAAAGATGTTGTTACCTTGGTTATTCTTGAGAGAGTATGGGTTGATTCTCTCCCATGCTTTGCATGATGTTGCAGAAGTAGGTGATGGCACTATCATGGTGCAAAGGGGATACTCCTTATCCTTGGAAGATCAGGAGGTAATTCCACTTTGGAAGGAATATCCCATATCCAGAAAAATTATGGTAGATGACTTTGACATTGGACATGTCAAAGAATGGAGCTATGAGATGACAATAGCCTTATTGCAAAGGCCAACAATGCTGTCACTTTGGAGCTTGGGTTTATTGATGGAATTTTCCCAGGATCACTTCACATATGATGCACTTGATGGACAAGGAGGAGGTGAGAGTGATGGAGTAGTGAATGGGGACATCTATTACTGTGATATGATCTTCTTGACTTGGATTTCCAAGCATAAGAAGAAAGATCTTCATGCAGCATATGGTTCATTCCTCTTCATGGGAGTATGTCATACCACTATGAAGGGCTTATTCATAGATCTTATTATCATCTTACTCTCAGTACATGGTAAGAATTTTGCTTTTGCATTTATTGATTATCAAACACAGTATTTGCATTCTCTTACCATTTCTATACAGTGCATTTTCATGGTCAAATTTCGGCCAAAATCTATGATGGGGATAGTCGTCTCTTGTATGTCTTTGGGAAAGTGTTTTATTATTTTATGCATGCTCAATTGATATACAAAGCCATTTACTATTCACTAGCAGATGTGATGACATACACAACTAGAAGTTTGTTAAGAAACAACTTGCCATGTTATTTTCTAGAACAACAGTTAGAAAAACTGCGCTTTGATTACTTGGGAGACAGTTGGTAATTTACAACACCATGAAAAATTTTCAGTACCTCTCTCATTTGGATCCCATATGATGATCATGTCAAATTCACTTTATATGGGGTGGTATGGGCAAGAACCAAAGAGTGGATCCTTGAAGATACAAATGACTTTTGCTTCATGAAGGTAACATCATTGGAGACCAAATTCAATAGCAGCTCTACACTTATCATAAGTGGAGAGAGATACAACATGGGATGGAAAATTTGATCCATCATGTTCAGCTATACAACCCACCAATTTTTCAGGAGATTCAGGTGGAGGGAATTTTTCAGGAGTTGCCATGTTGGGAGGTGACTCATTTTGTATGGATGATATCTTGGTGATGGAGGTTTCACATGCGAATGATAGTTCCCAATGTATTTCACATTCCAAGCCTCAAGAGGACCTCTAGACAACACGTTGTTGCCTCCATGGGTATTTTTCTCCTTCATGATGATAGCTATTTGGGATGGTCACCAAAAGCTAACTTGCATATTCGGGAGGGGAAACTTGGAGATGTATTGATGAGACAACATCTTGTTCCTTGGAGGATTTTATTATATGAGGATGCTACAGGAGGAGGAGAGGAGGCTTTTCAGTTCTATCCTTGCAGTTTCTTGAGGACAAGCAACATTTGGGAGGGGAGGACTGTAATATTCTTAAATTAGCATGCAGCTAATAGGAATATTGATTTTTCTTTTTACACCTATTTAGATGAATAAATGGGTAAGGAGGCCCATACATATCTTAAACAGGCATAAAATCCCCCTATATGTGAAAAGGGATCATAATAATAACTGGATCTAGCACCCTCATGTGTGAACGAGGGAAAATACATCTGGACAAGGTTAAGTTTGACCAAGTCAACAACGCTGGTATGGATGGAGTAGATCATCAATAGAGAGAGCGCAGTGATAGTGGGAGGAAGATTCCATGATGGTGGAAACCCTAATGAGTGGGACCCAAGGTAAGAAGGCTCACACTTGTTTATAAGGAGGGCAAGGCAACCATAGCGAGGCGTGTTTTTGATTATTGATTTTATGGTCTGCATAACTATTGTGCATTCTTCAGCTGTTTAGTTGAGATTGCTGTGCTGTTTAGCACTGTGTTTTCCTGAGCGGGAATCCCATTTCCTTTCTTGAGAGGCCTCTTGGGGGAGCTTGCACTTCATTTTTCCACACTCAGGCTTAATTCCAAGCATCAATCTTCAACCACAGTGCAAGTTTTGTAGATTATTGTGTTGTGTTGCAGGGTGTTGCAGTGGTGTTACACATTATTTTGTCACCATGACATTTTACTGTCTATATGTGTTCATCAATACCTATATAATGCTCCCTTAGAGGTCTAAAACCCTAAAGTTCCTAAACCAAGTCTTGGATTTGGAGAAAATCTCATAAAAATCATAAAAACCCTAGTTCCGCACTTTTCCTAGCCATTACCTGCGGTACTGCACCTTTTGTAAAGAAAAACTGCGGTACCTACCGCACATTTTGTGTATTAAAACTGTAGACCCCCATAAAAGGTAAAATGGAACAAAAAGTAAGTTCTAGAAGCCCAGCTGGTCGAATATTCTCCCAACTGGAAGCTTCTAGAAGGCGTTATCTGGTCGAAGCTTCACTCCATCCATTCATGAACCTTTATCCCTTCATTAAAGGAGCCTATCCCTTGGTATTTGGAGCTTAATCCCTTTATGAGAGGAATTATCCCTTCCTTTTTGGAACTGAGACCAATTCCCTTTTGCTATAGATTGAAGCCATGATTCAGTCTCAAGGGTAGATACTGATATGTAAAAAGTACTTTCTTTGTACTTCATACTACATTAGAGAAGAGAATTGCTGAAGAAACATACTCTTTTTGCTAGCCATTATCCATGCGAGAATGATTAAACACTCGTATTTAGGCTAGTTCAAAGAGTGGAAGGGCTTGTCAGACCAAAGGAAAATGCTTGTTCCGGACCTCAGAAGGACCTATACGACATCAAGGCGAACGCAGTTGTAAGACTCCTTTTTTTATTTAAAGATAATACATGGATCTTGTTTTCTCAATAAGTTGTTTATGTGTTTACTTGAATGAATTATTTCTTAAATTCCTTGATCATTAAGATAGATTTATGATTTATGAATTAGTATATTGTACAGGTGATTTTGATTCTCTTCCATGTCTTTGATTGCAGGTCTTAAGAGGTGACTTCTTTGGAGCGACGGAAAGAAGAATACAACTAGCATTGGATCACAGGTAGGTCCTTTCTTCATCATAGAAAATTATAAATCATACATAATCTAGAGAAAGTAGTTTACATTTTTCGTGTTTGTTTCTAGCTATCCTTGTGATACTAGGGAGATTCTTCTTGTCCGCAAGAAATATTTATCCACCTAACAACATGGCGACTCCACTGGGGGAATTCTTGAACTTAGTTTTATTTTCTATTTTTTGAGTTTGACTTTTGAAAGAATTTTTCTGATTTTGATTAGTCTACACTGGGTTGGGTAAATTCTCTATTAGAATCCCTGAAAAGAAGATTAGAATTTTTATTTTTTCTATATGTTTTCTGGCCTCCGCACTTTTTCTTTCAAAACAATGCAGTAACCTCCGCAGTTTTTATGTACAAACAGTGCGGTACCGTACCTTTTTGTATTAAAACCTGCGGACTTAAGGAATTTTTTTGAAAAACTAAAAATTCTCTTTTCTGTAACCATATTACATGATTCTTTGTATTTACCCAAACTTTTTTTCACTGTCAAAAGCCTTGTGTGAATTTATTTCAGCAACTCTTACAATCTCATCAGTATCCGTTAAGTTAATTGGGTGTTTTGAGTTTCTTTTTGAAGAATTTATTATTTTGATTTCCTTTGGTCATTACTTCGAGGTTTGTCTCAGTCTCTTAAAATTTTTTCATCTTTTTTCTTTTGTTTTTGCAAAAAACATTTCCCCCTCATTCGCCAGGGGGGGCTAAATTGTGTCTGAGTGTTAATCGCCTTTGAGTGTTTTTTATTTTTTGACCTTTGGAACACTCACCCAATTTTATTTAATTACACTTGATTGGTTCTTTAGATTACATTAGAATCATCTTTTGTTTGAGAATTCTTTTGCATAGATTACATTTGCATAATTAGAATTCTCATTTCCAGAATATGAATGAAAAATTTGCATAGATTACATTTGCATACTTTTCAAGTGAATTGTGCATAGATTACAATTGCATAGTTTACATTCTGAAAAATCAATCGTAGATTTAGATCAGTTTGTTTGATTTGAATTTACATGTTTTTATGCTTGTTTTAAAAACACAAAAATAAAAAATTTGGAATTGATTAGCATTAGTTTTTCTTGATGAAATTAGTGCATTAGAGAATTTGTTATATTTCCTCTTATTTATCAATTTTTGCATTGTTGGAAGTGAATGGAAACTCTCTCCTTACTTTAGTTAGGATTCATCGAATTGAAAATATTACATTATCATATTCGTTTGCATTCAGTTTTGGGTCAGGTCATAACACCATTGGTTTCATATCCATTCACCCTTTGAGTAATAACAACCCAAATAACACAATGCTTAATAAAATTCATCTAGTAATTTTTACATTTTTAGGGCTCTTTCCACCAATCTAGCTTAGGATTAGTGCTTTGGAATAGGTTTTAGTTAACTTTCCAAAGCAACTGAACAAACAGTAGCATCTTGCGGTAAGAAAAATTTCAATTGTTGCATGTATGCTCTGGCAAGCTCCTCCTAAAGAAGTCAAGCACAAGATCATATCCGAACTAGTGAGGTAATCATACCTATCTCGTTGGGAATGATAGAAGATGTGCAAGTATTAAAAATGGAAAACCTCGAATAGACCATTTTTGAGGAGCTTGGGGTCACTTGTCGGTAAACCTTGGATTATGTCAAGGAGCCTTCAAGGGGATTGAGCTTGATACTCTACCCTTGCGTGTATATCAGATCGTAGACTGTTCCCCTAGGTATATTTGTTCCCATTGGTGACCTTAGTGGCTATATACTTTAGGATTATTTCCCAAGGTGACGGTGGAGGGAAGGTCCCATTGTACCTGAAGTAGACATCGACTAGACTCACTTGGACTCTCCGGAGGGTTATCTTCACTCAAGATGGTTTAAGTGGAGAAAATTGCACTGGTCTATTTCATTAAGTAGGTTGTCGGGGTAACTTTTCCAACTGCCATTTCTGCATTAAAATTCTACGATGTTGGATTTCATCACCAACTAGTGTTTTTAGTGCGGGAATCTACTGTTTGTGTGTGGTTTGACTCCTAGATTTGTTAGTGCATGTTCATTTGTTTGTTTTTTCTTTTTAGAGACCATAGGTGTGAATTGTGAATTTTTTTTTTGAATTGTTAATAAAATTCACTAAAGTTGAATCTAATGGCAACTGTTCCAGAATTTAGCAACCAAGGAACCCCTCTTAATGAGAATCCTAGTACTTTTACTTGCTTTGGAAATGTTCGTCCTCCTTATATGGCTACATTGTCATTACCTGAACTTACAATAGGTTTACCGATATGGTTATTTTCAACTTCGTTGGCCCCGAATACTTAAATTGTTCCACCTCAACCGAATGCTTCACCTCAACAGAGTTCACCATATCAACATAAACAACCTTCTGTTGACCCTTTACCTTCTTTGCCCAATATGTCTTCCTCCCTTTCTTCCTCTTCACTTGGTAAAAGCCTTTACACTAGTAACCATGTGACTAAGAAGAAGAAGAAAGGGAAGAAGAAGAAGAAGCAAGATAAGGAAGAAGTCAACCAACGAACCATGGTTGTAAGAGTTAGTAGTGTTAAAGAAACCTCCAACATGCATCGTAAACCCAAATTCCCTTGCATAATTTGTAAGGGTGACCACTTCCTTATCAATTGTCCTAGTATTTCAAAGGTCTTGGAAGTATGGTCTGAAAATTCTCATCAACTTACTGTTGATCCATCAACCAGTGATTGTCAGGTTCCTGGGAAAAAGGGTAAATTTAGGTTTCCTTGTAGGTTATGCAAAAGGAGTCATCAAACTCACATTTTCCCTCACATGGATGAAGCCTCAAAATTGTTGGAAAACCTTACTGTTCCACAGCAACAACTTCCAACTAGTTACTGCAAACTTTCTCCCAACCTACCGTCAAATGACGAAGTGATTGATCTAATTCCAAATACAGTCAATCCCACTCTTCCATTGAAGAGTGAAACTCATATCACTCAAGTTGATGATCCATTAGTTGATCAAGTGGTCGAATCAATTTCACATTCGGTCGATCCCATTCTCCCTATAGAGAGTGAACTTCATTACACTCAAGTTCTTATTGTTACATCATATTCTTCTATGCCAGGGGGCATTTCACCTGTTTCTACAGAACCCCCTCCAAGTAACGATTTCTTTTCCTTTGATTGGAATAGACTGACAGAACCTCGTCTTCCTTCCTCCATCCTTTCCAAATAATTGTGAAGGCTTGTGGTAAAGTACGCCGCAAACATGTAGATGAAGGTGCTTCTGTTAGTATTTTATCCTCAACTTCTTGGCAAGCTTTGGGTTCCCCTTAGTTTGTGCCTGTTACGCAGAATCTGTCAGCTTTTAACAGAACCATTAGTGAACCTTTAGGGATCCTTCCTAAGTTTCCTAGTACCTTGGAAGGTAAAAATGTTTGTATTGATATTATGATAGTTCGAGGCCCCTTGGATTTCAATTTACTCTTTGGGAGAGACTATGTATATGCAATGAAATCTGTCGTATCAACACTCTTTCGCGTGATGTTTTTCCCTCACAATGGAAACATTGTGACTGTTGACCAAATTTCATTCGCTAGTCTTGATTCGACTACCAATAATCTGACACCCCTAAATGTTCCTTATATGGAAGTGGTATCTACCCCGCCATGGGTTAATTATGTGGCAACTAGTCCCATGTTTTCAGTTACCGATGCAAGTGAGCTTCTCACTGTTTTCTCAACTTCCTTTGACTTAGATCTGGTAATTGACATGGAAAAATCTATGGGATTATTTTAACATGATGTTCCTATCCCTTTTGAGTCCCTTGACATGTGTTCCATCTAGAGAATTGTTCTTCCATCTGATGGAGACCTTTTGGAAGCCATGATCGAGGAGTGTCCCTTGACATGTCTTTCTTCCAGTTGGAAGCCATGATAAGGTCACTATGAGGATAGTTCTTTTTACTGTGTCAACCTCATTAAAAAATGAATTAAAGAGGAAATTTACCTTTACTGTGTCAACCTCATTAAAAAATGAATCAGTGATTAAAGAGGAAAGTTATTTTTACTGTGTTAACCTTGTTAAAAAATGAAACATGTCTTAGAAAGAGGAAAGTTCCTTTTACTGTTTCAACCTCGTTAAAAAATGAATCAGTGATTGAAGAGGAAAGTTCCTTTTACTGTGTCAACCTTGTTAAAAAATGAATCAGTGGTAAAAGAGGAAAGTTCCTTTTACTGTGTCAACCTCGTTAAAAAATGAAACATGTCTTAGATGAGGACAATGCTTTTACTGTGTCAACCTTGTTAAAAAATGAAACAGACCCATGAGGACAGTTCTTTTCCTTTGTCAACCTCATTAAAAAATGAATCAGTAGGTTATGTAGGTAGATTGTAGAGAGAATATTGATAGATTCCATGAGGATGGTTCTTCTCCTGTGTCAACCTCGTTAAAAAATGAAACAAATTCCAAGAGGAAATTTCCTTTTACTGTGTCAACCTCATTAAAAAATGAATCAATGGGTAATGAGTAGAGTTCCTTTTACTGTGTCAACCTCGTTAAAAAATGAAAACGGTCCCTGATGAGCATATTTCTTTTCCTGTGTCAAGCTCATTAAAAAATGAAACAAATACTCTCCTAGTCAAAATCGAGTCTTTCATTTGATATCGTAAATGCACCTTCATTCCATCCAGCTATTAGTAACTAGTAGTCTGCTTGGTTGAATGCAATGAAGCTTGGGTGGCATGTGCTCTAGCAAGTTACGCTTGGGGGGCATTCAAACTTATCTCAAGCATGATTTTTCCTTTGTTTCAAGCTTGTGTAAAAATTAAACAAACCCACTTTCAAGCACAATTTTCCTACATTTCAAGCTTGTGTAAAAATGAAACCACTTTCAAGCACAATTTTCCTACATTTCAAGCTTCTGTAAAAATGAAACAAACCATTTTAAAGCATAGTTTTCCTACGTTTCAAGCTTGTATAAAAATTAAACCTATCTTGAGTCCATTTCGGTTATTATTTTCAAGACTCGTTAAACTCATGAAAATCTCGAGCTTCTTTTGCTATTCTTTTCATGGTCGTAAAATGTACATGAAAATGCCGAGTTCTTTCCGTCTTTTCCTGCTCGTTAATTAAATTAAAAGTCGACCATATGAATACACTTTTTATCACTTTTTCGAACTCTTTAAAACTTATGAAAAAGCGAAAACCATGAGTACATTTTTATCCCTTTTTCGAACTCGTTAAAACTTACGAAAAAGCAAAAACCATGAGTACATTTTTATCCCTTTTTCGAACTCGTTAAAACTTACGAAAAAGTGAAATCTATGAGTACATTTTTATCCCTTTTTCGAACTCGTTAAAACTTACGAAAAAGAAAAACAAGATGAATATATTTTTATCACTTTTTCGGACTCTTGAAAATTACGAAAAATCGAAACCCTGGAGTTCTCTTTTAAGCCCTTTTCAGACTCTCTAAACATGAAAAGATTGTCGAGTACTTGACTATTCGAACTCGTTAAAGGAAATGAACAGTCGTCCTTTCAGTATAAATTTACCCCTTTTTCGGACTGAAATGGACTATTTACGAAAAGGGTATACGTTGACTAATCATGGTCAATAGAGTTCTCTCCTGTATTATTTTATCCTTTTTCGGGCTTGAGAGGCTAAATTTACGAAAAAGTACACCCACAGAGTTTTCTTAAGTTTTTATTCTGACTCTCTAAAATTGAAAAACACCGAGTTTCTCCTATACTGGAATCGTTAAAATTTAACAGTAAAGGACCTGTCGATTACAAATAGGAATGAACCACTCCTTCTTAGGGTTCGATTTTATACTAAGTTGGACTCATCCGAAGGATGAGCTTATATAACAAGAAAATATTATCCTCCTCAAGCTTGTCAAAAATAAAGAGTTAATTGCGAGAGATGGTGGGGGAAAAAGAGAGAAAATGGATCCAGTTGTTAAACTTTGTTTAAAAGCAGTATACCACTCTTGAACACGACACTTTTTGTCCTGGTTTGGGAAAATCCTTTGCCTATCAGTTAATCAAACCATATTGAAAGTCTTTAGCCAGTTTCTGGGTATTAGATTTAGGTCAATTGTTACCAAACCATCTGCAGTGTTGTTATGTGTTCAAGAGGACAGTTCAAATAAACCATTCGTTGCAAACATTTGTCTCCATTCGCGTTGACCATCCCTAAGTCAGTCCTTGAAAAATATTTCTACAAAACTTGATCTAATGGTTTCATGTCGTGGAATTTCCTACGACGGGTCACTTTCTATCGACAAAAGCTCATCATCTAGGAATTTGATCTAGAATCCTATCAGTACCTTGGAATCTACATGCCCTAATGGCAGGTTTATCGCCTTCGATCAAATGATTTTGCGAAGTGTTCGACTTCAAATCATGTATTCACACTTCATGGATTGTATTAAGTACTTTGAGAGCCATTTTCATTATTGGTGGTTTCTCTCACACTTGTTAACAATTCACATCATTGACTGGTAATCAAGTGGTTTCTACCATGTTCGACTTCGACACAATCAATCGCATGGATAGAATCGTACTAGTTCAGGTAGCAGAAATCAAGACCCCGGATCTAGTTTCCACCATCCAGGCTGCAAGGAGTTTTATTATTAATTATGTAGTAGAATATTTATAACAGTTGGCTACGTCCATACTGTGTCTACTATTGATGTAATATTAGAATCAGTTCTATATCAGAACATTTTAGTTAGTTTTTGCTCTGAGTATGGGAATTCCCACCTCAGTGATGATATATATATATATATATATATATATATATATATATATATATATATATATATATATATATATATATATATATATATATATATATATATATATATATATATATATATATATATATATATATATATATATCTCGTGTGTGTGTGTGTGTGTGTGCATTGGATTTAGCCTAGGTCTCAAATCCTGTGTCCACAAATGATTCATAATGATAAAGCACGTACTCTTCAAATTATCTAGACTTCCTGCGTTTTAAGGGGCAATCCACATACATTATTTTTCGTCACCACACATCCTTTAATGTCTACATGTATTCATAAATACCTATATATGCCCCCTTAGAGGTCTAAAGCCCTAAAGTTCCTAAACCAAGTCCCCGATTTGAAGAAAAGTTTATAAAACCTATGAAACCTAGTTCCGCACTTTTCAAAGGGAGTCATTGCAAGGAGGGGAAGTCATAGTGTTTGATTGGAGGGTGAGATCTTTAGTGATTGGATCAGCCTTTCAATTGAAGGATATATTGGATGGGATCCATTAATTACATGTATCATCTACAACCATCTTCATCCAGTTATTGATTTGCAACTGCTATTCAATCCTAGGGCTGCATTCTGACATTTTTTTACTTTTGCATATTTCAGGAAATCCTTCTCGGGTTGTCTCGAGAATGTATTTGGGAGCTTAGATCTTTACTCCCAACACTTTTTGAGCCATATATTTGCAGATATATACTATTGTACATGTCCAGTAGTAGTGTACCATCTATAACTGCATTGTACTTGTTCATGAGCATTATTCTATGTAGCAACATTTCATTTTTGGCATATGTATTCATGGGAGGATTGCTTGCCTTGACTATTTGAGCTATGCCAGCTTCTATTGTACTTATTTGCTGCTAATTTACATAATAAAATGGCTCTATGCTTTTCATACATTTTGGTGTAATGTTATTCACTGCTATTTCCAATTTTATGTTCATATATTGCTGCTTCCCCATTTTGGGATATTACACTACACCATGGAATTCAAACTATGCCATTTACCTTCTTTAGCCACTTCTAATTTGCAGGTGCCTGAAAACACTGAGTTTAACTTTCTTACTGATAGTTTCTATGCATGACAGGTTGAGCTTTGAAAATTATTAGGATGCTTCCACACCCTAGTATCTTCTAACTAAAGTCAACTCATATTTTTCTTTGCAAATGATTGAAAACTTTTGACTTTTCCTTTCTTACTGATACTCTTTACATCCTTGTTCTTTGAGGTAGTGAGACATTTTACCTTGGAAAACTTTGGGATGTTTACATACACTGGCAGATCCTGAATCTTCCTTTACCTGCACCATGGAGTTTGGCTTAACATTTTACCTTTTCTGATCATCTTCCCAAAACCCTAGGTGTCTGGAGTGCTTGAGAACAATTATCAGTGTTGTCTTCTAAGTTCTCTATAGCCCTTTTAAGTTCATTCATTTCTGTCCAGTTCACCTCACCTTTTTTCGTTTTTCATCAATAATTTCTGAAAGAATTTTCATGTTTGGTTTAGTGGGTCTTATCCAGGTCATTTTTGCATTTGATCCCTGCTTGGCACATTGTTGGCCCAAGCAATCTCAAAAACCCTGATTATACTTAAGACCAAGTGCTTCCTGTCTTCATTGCTGCAAGATATCCTCCTTTAAGAACATACCATTTACCTTATCAATTTCTTCTGCTAATTGATCTCTTAACACTCCTGTAGAAGTGCCAAGTTACATTTTCCTTTTGTAGAACTTGATTTTGACAAGATAGTCTTCTTTGGAGACTTTTAGATATTTTTCTTGAATAACCATGTCTCAACATTTCAAGACCTCTGAACCGTATTCTAAAAATAAAAAAGTGTCTGAAACACCAATTATTGATCTTGGACCATATGAAAACCCTAATCGACCTAGTGGGGGAATCCTTTGACCTGGTCTTTGGCTGAAAATTGGCATGGAGTCTTCAAGTGTAAAAAACAGAGTATTGACAAAGTGGTGTATTGAAGATCCAAAATCCAATGTACTTGATTTATCTAAAGAGCCTACAGAGATAGTTTGAGACCATCAATGCTTGAGGAACTTGGTGAACACGGGAAGGAATAGGTTGATTGGTAACCCTAGATGGAAAGTGGAGGGATGGGCAAGGAAAAAACAGAGTAATGAGGTTATAGGTGGGAAGAAAGGATGGAGATGAGTGGCACAAGCCCATAAGGAGTCCTTTAGGAGTGGTAGGGTGACCATGGAATGGCAAATGGTAGAATAGTGAAAAATTTTCCATAAGGATAATGAAGGCAGTGAGATTTCTAAAACTCACAATATTCAGGGAATTTTGCTTTTAGAAATCTAGAACCAATATTTAGTCATCTACAGATAGTAAAAGTTACTGATTACTAACCGAGCCAATCTGCCTTCAAAGTAATTTAGTTTTTCTTGTAAACTCTCTTGAATCCTTTGCATATTTGCTAATGTATCCAACATTTTCCACTGGTTTCATTGGACATCATTCATGAATGATATGATAGTATTCATATCATCATGTTTGTTTCTTATGAGCTATTATAGAAGCATTTTGAGATATGAAATCTCATTACCAAAGTTACGTTAATCAAATGCAAAGTTTTTTTAAATCAAGTTTGTTAAAAGAGCTAGGATCTATAGCCTCCCCCTAACCAATTCTTTCCAAGTAGCGTTGACTTGACTCAACTCGTTCACCAACTCCACACCTCACTTTTCGTCGTTCATGTAGTCTCTTATATTTCACCAGAAAACAAAAATGACTAGAAGACATGTTGCATTCAATTATGGAAGGAGTTGTTGCTCTTCAATCCTTTTTCCGAAAGGATTACTAGATAGCAAAAGGAATGACTAGTGGATAGATAGATAAATTCCAACCCAATGTTCACACATGCAACATACAAAAATATCTAGATGTTTCGAAAACAAATTGTGCACATGGCCTCCTCGCAGATCGGTGAAGGGTTTCGAGCTCAATGAAAAATCCCAACATTCTACTCAAATGGTCTACTTTGTCCACACTCGATCTCAATATCTGCGCACAATCACAAACATGCAAAGACGATAAGTGATCTTTCTTAGAATATCATTAGCTCAAAACACCATAGATATAATAAGTAATATTGCTGCAAATACATGGATACATATAAGGAATAATAAATTTCTATTAATCCTAAAGAAAATTACAAATATACCTTCGCCCAAGGACTCCTCTCCAAAAACAGACAGAGTCTCCCCACTACAAAAGGAAAAATATGGACTCTAGTAGCATAACCCTCATAATATATTTCTCTCTTAGCAAGAATATAAGCCTGAAGCATAAACTGAGTATACCCAAGACTCAGTCTCTCTGTGTATACCTGAACCTCTCAAGTGGTCCAGTATAAATAGGATGAAGAGAGCTCCTAAGAGGGTGAATGTGGATGCTCAGGATGACGAGAAGTTATGGAAAATTATTCATGATAAGCCCTGGATAGATCGAATAAGTGATGATTCAAATTGATCCCCTAGGAACCATGAAACTCTAGAAGGCGTCCTCAGTCACAGGCACAAAAAATATGGGAAAATACTATAGTTTCTCCCATAAGGTGGTCCTCCAAGAAATCGAAAAGGTATAGTCGCTCTCACAAGGTCATCATCCATGTGACTGACTATCATGACTAGAAAAATAAGGTTTAAGGCCTCGATAAAAGGTCAATCAACATAATGTCTCAGAGGAAGAAACCCTAGGGATAAAAAAAGTTTAATGACAGATTCCCCCAAATGTATGAGGTTAGAATAGAAGACGATGGACGAAATACATTATTATAAAACTCAAAGGTGAAAGTAGGAGTGAGGAGAAAATTCTAAGAAGTTGAATTAGAAGACATTGGAGTTGAAGTCTTATTTGTGCTGATAACATCTCCGAGACAAGAATACCATGCTTGTTCATAAGAAAATATTGAACATGGCCGCAAAAAAATTGTGGATCCATGACATAAAATGTGAAAACATTGCCACGAATACATACAAAGTGGATCCATGTGACTCAATAGATAGGGAATAGCCACCAACAAATACACCGTGGATTTATGTAACAGTATACATCAATAGGACTATGGACAAGTCATAAACAAAGAAGCGTCTCAAGATAGTCCTAAAAGTACATGAATGATACATAACTCCAACATAGCCTGGGAGGATTCCATATAAGAGTGAGATGTTCATAACCCAGGGTCTTTAACATAACCCCTATGGTATGAATATACATCATGTGAATATATGAGTTGAATTCGAACATGGTAGAAACCACCTGATTACCAACTAATGAGGTAAAACAGTAACAGACGTGAGGGAATCCACCAATGAGAAAAATGGATCCCAAGGTACCTAGTACAGTCCACTAAGTGTGAATGAATGAGTTGACATTGAACACCAATGAACTCGACTGATCAGGAGTCAATGATGTAAACCCATTATTGATCATGAAGAATCATGCCATTGAGGTTTGCAAGCTACAAGGTACTATTGGTTCTTAGATTAAGCTCCAAGGTAATGATTTAAAGTCGACAAGAGAAGATCCATCTTAGGAGGGCCTTGATGTATCCCCTATAAATTGACACAGAACATACCCGGATGATGTGATGGATGGATGAAGTCAATAAATAGTGAAGTACAACTAACACAGGGATGGTTGGCTCAAAAAAGGTCAATAGGATACTACATATGGCCGACATAGGCTGATACTGCCCTTTAACACATAACGAAATGACACAAGAGTGACTTGGAAGCATGAATAATGAGCACCATGTGATAACATGCAACGACACAAGAGGCATCGAGGCATGCTCCATATGTTTGGAAGAGTAACCAATCAGAGGAGTATAAAAACTCATATATATGGTACAATTCCTAGGAAATATAAAACCAACTGTGAGATAATGAAATAGACAAGTGTCATGTTCAAGGGCGATGAAAAGGATGCTACCATGTGATGACTAATGGAAATAAATGTTCCCTTACCTTTATCTTTTTAAAAGTTCCTTTTTCATAAAGTTGTCCCCCAAGCCTAAAAAAGAGAAAAAAATATACAAGGGAGAACCTCCTATTCATAGTATACTGGGGTATTCCTTTTTCGTAACTAGTCTATCCCAGTCTGGAAAGGGGTTAAACTTATACTAGGTAGATGACCTTTCAAGTAATTTAATGAGTGTGAAGGAGAAAATTTCACTCGAAAATTGTTTCCAAATTAAGGAGTCTTAAAAGAGCTTAAAGGAAACTCCTCTTGGAGGAACGGGTGGTATAAAGGATAATAATTGGTTCCGATGATGATGGAACTACTCATGACATAATGAGGACAAGAGGTTGGCTAATATGAAAAATAATCATAGTAGTTCCTCCAAGAAAGGGTGAAACACCAAGTGAAATCAGATGGTAGGCCAAGAAGATGACGACGATGGAAGAGAGAAACCAAGGCTCATCGTGTAGAAGTAGGGTAATAAAAGTGAAAATCACAAGGGATGAAGAGTGGAATCCTCCTAGGGTATGGCTAGAAATATGACAAAGAAGGGGACATGAGCCTCAAATTCTAGTTCATGGTGGGTCATAAGGAGGGATTTCCAAAAGAGATAGGAATGACTGCATGGAAACCAATACGGAAAATAGGTGTTAACTAGGGTATCCATGATCATGTAAGTTCTATTGCCAAGCTACGTCATGCATAAAGAAGAGTGGCTAAAGTCACAACTTGATGGGGTTGGACTTAAGGCATAAAATATGGCAGTGGCGATCAAAATGCAATGAGGACAAAGATAATGACCTACCCCTATATTCCAGTTTGAAGAGAAACATGCCTAAGGTCCATGGATGTTGCAACCCTATCATGTAAAGACCATCCAGAAAGACTAGACACATGGTTAAATCACATAATTAAAGAAATAAACATGGATGAGGTAACATCGGGACCATATATATATATATATATATATATAGTTATGATTTTTTTTTTGGCATAAATAAGCCATGAAAAATACTCACATCATATACCAAACCAAAAAAAGAGATAAAGCATCACTCTCTAATGTACAATATGTACAAGTGCAACACAATCCAGTAGATCACGCTAATGTGTGCCCATAACCAAGTACAGGCCAAGGATTTATATACATGAACTCATGGAGGGTGAGAGGGCCATATGGCTCACTAATGTAGGGCCATGCCAAAGGAAATAAAACTTCCCAATTGAGAAAGGTTGACCATGCCAGGGACATTCTAACATAGTCATGCTCTTAAAATTAACCTGAGGACATAAGGGAGGATCAAGACATAAATGGGGTATAGTATGCTCATCAATAGGTGGAGAGGAATTGGACAATTCATTGGTGAGTTCAGCATTATAAACCCAAGACTTGACTCAGTCCATGGGTGGAACTTACAAGGAAGACCGAGGAGATGCCCCATGGATCGATTCAAGATTTTGGATGCCAAGATATATCTTTTCCAAATAGGGGAGACTAGAGGTAGGAAGAGGCATAATCTACCTAGGATTATTGATGGGAAGCTCCATGATCTCCAAGTTGACTAGACAGGGAGGTTTGTCATCGAGGGAGCCACATGGAATAGGAAGAGGGATGGCTCATGTGGGAAAAGGAACCTAGTCATATTCCATATTGTGATGAATTTTCTGACCAGCGTCAGGAGTTACTGATAGGACTACCTAGGAGGAAGTATCTTCCACTAAATTTTGGAGAGGATGCTCACTAGATTGATCAACTTCCATAAGATACCCATGGATCAAGAGTTTTATGGGGTCCACAGGTGTCGAAAGATTCATATGCATAAGAGCTTTAGAAGGGGAGGAAGGAGTTTTGGGCGATGGTAATTGAGAAAATGCCCCAATAAGAGATTAGATTTTAAACAAGCTCGTGCCAACACTCTAATACTAACCAGGGTTATCTCCCTCAAGTGGCACTAAATTCCTCATAGTGTAAATTTGGGCCGATGATACACAAAAGTCAAGATGATCTATAGTGACAATATTAACTTCATGAGGAAAGCACAACAAACATAATACAAATGAGACGATGACAGTCATGGAATAGAACCCACTATGTCCGAGGAACAGGTTGTAATCTAAAGTAGTGTCAAAGACTTCAACACCGACATATACAATTTCCCCCCCTAGATCAATGGAAAACTTGGCAAGAACTCCCTTAGGTACAAATTTTTGTCCACCAAAGGATTGAAGAGTGGTGTTGGAAGTAGTGAGTGTTGGAGAGCCAAGAGCCTTCCAGCATGATGTTGACATGACAAAAGTGGAAGATCCTTCATTCACCTAAGTGTGATGAATATTCCTATTGAAGACATGCATGATAATATGGAAACAAATCTGGTGGGAAAGTGGAAAATAATCATTGTCAAAATTAATGATGATTGAATTAGAGGGATATATTCCACCAATTACAGACAATAAGGCCTTGCGTTGTTGAGAAATTTTTTGTAAATCCTGTGGGGCAGACGTTGCACAAGGAGCTTGGGTAATATGTTCAACAATAATGTAATGTTGAGCGACCAGGGTAGAGGGATTGCATGTTGCCTTATGAACATCACCCTTGGGGTGAGATAAATTGGTTCCAAATACTTATATAACATGATAGGTACAATGGAAGGAGGTGGACCAAGTGAGTCCTTAAGAGAATAACTTGACTCAGGAACATCATAGGACTTAATACACGTAGTTAGATTCATGTCTTATTTGCACATAAATATGGATGAACTATTGATCGGATGAGGAAATGACCCCTTGTTTCCCCCTTGTTGAGGTGGAGGAGGTTGAGCAACAATTTGTTCCTGAGATTATGCAGGAAATGGATGAGTTAAAATAACAAGATGTTGGGTAGACTGTGGTGGTGCAAGAAGGCTATGAACTTCATCCAGCTGAGGGAATTCGTGAGTGAGACGTTCACCTTGACAAATTTTATAACAAGGGAATTTTATCTTTTGACGACACTCACTTGTGCCCCCTCCCTGATTCTAGGGATATGGTTGATATTATTGACCAATTTTATTCTTTTGTTTATTCATTTTATTATTATTTTTACCACCAGGTTGTTGGTTTTTCTTAGGTGTTGTGGACTTCACCCTCAGAGGGTAGGTGGACTACTCAAAAGAGGGTACTTTAGAAGATCCAAACACACGTGTTGGGGCTTGTGATGTAATGATCAAGTGCCCAAGTTGAGCATCAAATTAGCTCATGGAATCATAAATAGACCCAATTAGACCATCAACATGTGGGCCTGGAGCAAGTTTTGGTGGGTCAATGGAAGGCCTGGGAGCATTAGAAAGAAATTCATATAGCATTCCTGACTGCAAATAAATTATATTGAGTTATTTGGCATCTATAATATCTTGCTCCTTAGTAACGACTCGGAACATATATACATCTTTGGCAATACAAGGTCTTAGAGATCAAATGAACCATTTTTATAGAATCTCATCAGGAAGCTGGATGCTAACCAACCTCTTATGACGATGCCACTTGTGAATATGGTTAGAAATTAGGATGTCATCATCTTGTTTTAAATTTGACAAGAGGTCAGAATCGATAACATACCTTTTGGACAGTTGGAAGTGTGTTGAGAATGTCTAAGATAAAGAGGAAAAGTCATTGTAGAATGATGTATCCAATTTTATTTACCATTTGGAAGCATCCCCAATCAAATAATTCCTTTGGAACTAGCGAAGTTTAATCGAATTTTTCACGAGAAATTTGGATGAACACCATAGATGATATGTAGTGATATGAGTGATATGTAGTGATATGAGTGATATGTAGTGATATGTAGTGATAGAGATAGTCAAAGTTCTAAGGTTGACTTGGTGATGTGGCTGGTTAAGGAGGCAACATTTTCAGAGAAATCCGGCGACCGGATTCTGGGCGAATTTGTGGGGTCATTAAAAATAATCCTTCGGCCTAAAATCGAATAGGATATTTTAAAAATATGTAGTTTTTTTTTAGACAAATTAAATATTAAAAAAAGGTGGCGGGGCCACCAATCCTGCCACCTGACTGAACTGAATTAAAAATTAAAAAATTATTAAAGTGTCGGCGGGCCATGACCCCCTCCGGACCTCATGACACCTCAACCACTGTTTAACACATTATATTTAAAAAAAGGGGGGATGGGTCATGACCCCCACCCCCTCCCCTAACGCCTTGACTATATAATATGGTGAATGGGTAGGGTCGGGTCGGGCCGCGTGGAGCAGACCCGCCTACCCACCTTTAACCCTTATTTCAATAGAACGGTTATAAAAATATATGTGTTGGAACAAATGCGGATTTTTGGGGGAGGCGGGATTTGATCCCCCGACCTCCCCTTAACCAATTAATTTTTTACCGTTCCGACAAAATATTGGGCTTTGTTAACTCTGCCCAAATTTTTATACATAAACCCAGTTCCTCAGTGCTCCCAAGCAGCAGAGGAGAAGCATGGATCTAGAGACAACATTGTTTATTTCCCAGTGCAGGGCCGGTGGAACCATGATTGAGCCTCATTTCCAGAGGGGCCAAAATTTCCCAGTGTGAAAATTGGAAAAATTTTATATGGATTTTACACCTCTCGACGACACGAGTTTGATGGAAGTGTAAGTTTCTACAACAGGGGTCTCAATTTTTCGGCCATCTTCTAGACGAGGATGAAAATGTCAGATTTCAACATGTGGACAGTCGATTTCACGCCATTCGACACCACTCTTGTGATAGTGCTTTCAGATCCAGCGATTGAGCAGCCTATTCTTTAGCCAACAGTAGAGTTGAGGTATATGAAGTGATGTTGCCATGTAATTCATTGATTATTGTTGTACGATGCTTTATTTCATGTCAATTCCTGCTAGATGTATAATGCAGAATATTTATGTTATTTGATGTAGGATACAGAATATTTATGTGTATTGATGTGGTATATATTTATCATGGATTTTGATTTATGTTGTGTGATCCCTTTGTTTCCTTGATGCCAGGATACTCTTTGTCACCATTTGTAAATTTGTCATGCTGATAGGAGGTTTGTGATGAGTGAGAGTTCCTTGTAACAGAACGTGTCGTGGAGAGACATTATCACTAGTTACAACACTGAATGAAGCGGAAAACACCATCGAGACACCGAGGCCCGAAGACGTAGTCCAAACTGGATGAACTCCGTTATTAAATGAATTTATTTTTGTTGTGGGATTGTTGACATGTGTTCCTCTTGATTATATCTGCATATGTGTTCATTAATGCTTTGATAAAGGGAAATTCTAACACATCAGCCAACGTAAAAGTTCTTGGTTAAAAGGGTATCATAAATTTACCTGGATCAAGTGGTATCAGAGTGGTCTTCTTGCTAATGTGAATTGAAGGCATTAGCCATTGAACGTGCAGCAATGGAGGATGTCAAAGACATGTATGAGACCATGATAAGGGTGTCCTAGAAATCAAACATGTTGTATGAAGCTTATGAGAAAGAAGCAATATATAACGTTGAGTTGAAAACACTTCTACAAGAACAGAAGGATGAAAAACATCGATTGCAGCTTCAGTTGCAAGACATGACAAAGGCATTGGACGAATTGAAGCACAACGATCAAATTCTTCAAACATATCATGATGCATTAAAGAAACTTCTATGAGAAGAGAAGGAGGAGAAGCAATGATTGCAGCTTCAGCTACAAGCCGCGACATAGGCCTTGGAGGAAGTGAAGCACAATGAAGGCTCAGAGAAGCCCTCTTCACCTGTTTCAAAATCAACATCTAAGTAAACAATAGTGCTCATTCTTCAATTTAATCTTCACATGCTATTATTTTTTTTGGAAATGTGGAGATCTCCATTACAGGAACTCGCATGAGATCCTTACCAAGATGGGTTACAAAAGAAGAGGACTTGGCATTCATGGCCAAGGCATAACTAAGCCATTCAAGGCTGTGCAGAGACCTCACTATGTAGGTTTGGGATACACTGAAGGAGAATGTTCAAAGGTGTTTGAAGCTTCCATGACGTTGATGAAACTGTCGATGAAAAATAATGATGGGTACACTTCACCATCATCTTATGGCAGCGCATGTTGCAGATAGAAAGTTGATGCAAGTTCTCATCGCCATAAGGACATCAAAGGAAAACATACACTATTGAACTCGTCCGGAGAAATGATTGATGGGAACACTTTACCATCATCCCATGGAAGTGCATGTCACAATAGAAGAGCTGAGACAAGCTCTCATCACCATGATGGCACCAGAGACCACCAGGGAAGGTATAACAAGTCCAGATATTCTCAAGTTCATTTTGATTATAAGCATGTTGCTAATCATGAACATAAATCATGGCATAAGAAAACTGGTCGTTTTTGTGGTTTACATAACCATGTCATTGCTAAGTGTTGGAAAATAATTGCATCACAAAGGAGGATGAGGTGTGAAAATCCTTCTCCACTGCAGGGAAAGAAATTGGTTAAGCAGGTATGGAGGAAGAAGAATCATTGCAGTTAGTGCAACTGAAGTGGCCATCAAAGAGCCACGTGTTGGAGACTCCATCCAGAGCAGCATCTTAAGGACAAAGCGCCCATGTAGAAACCAATCAGTGAAAGTGTTCACTAATAAAATACACCACATTCATGGTGGTCCTCTTTATTAGGAAAAATATGGTTTTCCTCAATATGGTAGTGTGTCATGGCCATGTTTTGTAAATTGTGTTGCATTTCTTTTGTAAAAGTGATGATGTGTTTTTCCATCACTTGCAATGTGACAATGATATTTTTGGCCTTGTATTGATAGCTGCAGTATTATTGATTCCATTTTGATGTAAGCTTGACCACCGAGTATGTGTTATAAACTAGTGGAAAGTATGGAAATTTTTGGGTCATAGTTGGTCATATTTGAGCATATAATTTGCAAGATATTGTACTAAAGGTTTGCAGGGGATGTAGGTTTCGGTTCATCGCTTATGGCTCCAAAGGACAAAGGTGAAGGAGAAGTAAGGGTGACCTTTCAAGACACTTGTGGTGAAAACATAGTACAAAATAGTTGCAAATTATTGTTGATGATTTTGGAGGACCAAAAGCTCCTCAGTAGGGAGGAATGATCCAGGTGGCTCTAGAGACACACACAGGACAAAGAGGGCTTATGAAAGCTAAAAAATAGAATTGATCAGAATGTTTTGAAACTAGGACCAAAGCGTAGATCTTGTCTTCCTGATCACAACGGTGCGAATGGTTTTTCAAACCGAGTCCGTATGCGAAAGTTAGAGTTGGTCAAAGTTCTAAGGTTGACTTGGTGATGTGGTCAGTTAAGGAGGCAAAAATTTCGCAGAAATCCGGCGACCAGGTTCCGGCCAGCTCCGGCCGAATTCTGGGTGAATTTGTGGGGTCATTAAAAATACTCCTTCGGCCTAAAATTGGATATGTTAAAAATATATAATTAAAAAAAAAAAAGAAATTAAATATTAAAAAAAGGTGGCGCAACCACCAATCCTGCCACCTGATCGAACCGAATTAAAAATCAAAATATTATTAAAGGGTAGGTGGGCCATGAACCCCGCCAGACCCCATGACACCTCAACCATTGTTTAATAAATTATATTTATAAAAAGGGGGGACGGGTCATGACCCCCGCCCCCTCCCCTAACGCCTTGACTATATAATATGGTGAATGGGCAGGGTCGGGTCGGGCCGCATGGAGTGGACCCACCGCCCTATGACTTATCACATATCACAAATGCAGATTTTTGGGGGAGGCAGGATTTGATCCCCCGACCTCCCCTTAACCAATTACTTTTTTACCGTTCCGCCAGACCATTGGGCTTTGTTAACTCTGCCCTAATTTTTATACATAGGCCTAGCTCCTTAATGCACCCAAGCAGTAGAGAAGGAGCACGAATATTGAGACAACATTGTTTATTTGCAGGTGGAACCATGAGCCAGATGCAGGGCCAGTGGAACCATGATTGAGCCTCATTTCCAGAGGGGCCAAAATTTCCCAGTGTCCAAATTGGACAAATTTTATATGGATTTTACACCTCTCGGTGACAAAATTCTGATGGCAGTGTTAGTTTCTGCAACAGAGGCCTCGATGTTTTTGCCATATTCCAGATGTGGATGACGGTGTTAGATTTCACCACGTGGACAGTCGATTTCACGCCATTCGACACCATGTTTGCGATGGTGCTTTCAGATCCAGTGATTGAGCAGCCTATTCTTCAGCCAAAAGTAGAGTTGAGGTATATTAAGAGTTGTTTCCATGTACTTCATTTATTATTGTTGTAGGATGCTTTATGTCATGTTGATTCCTGCTAGATGTATAATGCAGAATATTTATGTTATTTTCCGTTGTTGATTCTTGTTGATGTAAGATGCGAACTATCTATGTGTATTGATGTAGTATGTATTTATCATGGATGGTGATTTATGTTGTGAGATCCTTTGTTGCCTTGATGGCAGAATACTCTTTGTCACCATGTGTAAAGTTTTCATGCTGATAGGAGGTTTGTGATGAGTGAGAGTTCCTTGTAATGGAACGTCTCGTGGAGAGACTTTGCCACTCATTTTGAGGGCTTTTCCTTGTATGAAAAGTAAAATACATCCATGTATATTATCAATAGTTACAACGCTGAATGAAGTGGCCAACACCATCGAGACACCGAGGCCCGGAGACGTAGTCCACACTGGATGAACTCCGTTATTAAACGACTTGATTTTTGTTGTGTTATTGTTGACACGTGTTCCTCTTGATTATATCTACATATGTGTTCATAATTTTTTTGATAAAATGCAATTCTAACACATCATCCAAAGTAAAAGGTCTTGGTTAAAAGGGTATCAAAAATTTACCGGGATCAGATCACGTTAGATGGGGTCATTAGTCAACTTAGCTAAATCCGATAAATAAAGAAAAGATAAAAACGGATTGTGAATTTGGCTAAACATATCAAAGGTAGGAGAAGCCCTGACCAACCTTGTAGTCCCCCCATATAGGTATTATGATGCATGGATTATTGGTGAAGGTATGCGTTGGCCCCGACATATGACTTTTATGAGTCAGAGTAACTAGTGAAAGGATTTACCCCCCCCAAGGTATGTGCCCTCGGAGAGAAAGGGACCCCTAAGAACATGAATTATCACATGTTTGTAGTCAGGATGATGAGATGGACCAGCCTGTATAGTATGACCGACATAAGAAGAATAACCAGTATGGGTGACGACACTAGCAATAAGCTTGCCTTTAGGTAAACTAGTCCCTCCAGGAAAAGTACTAGTAGGAGGCATCCCTCCAAAAAAAGAACTATATCAGGCTTATGACATGCTATAATTAATGTTTCCCCTAGGCTGACTAGGAACAACAGATAATACCCCCCATACATTTCCATAAGTAACAACACCTGATTGAGGAACATGAATCGTTGGTTGAGCAAATTTTGGTGAAAAGTCTCTTGACCCTATTGGCTGATTAGGATTAATAATCGCAGTTGGCATAGAAGATGAAGTATGCATGGAAACATTTGGGAATTTTTTAGTAATTATAGAGGAAAATAGTGGAATGCCCCAAGAAGATGTGAGAGGTGTAGACGGAGGAGTAGGTATGGCCCCACCAAGAGGCGACAATGATGACATGGAAGCTAACACTACCAATGCAGAGGGTAAATATGTCTCGAACTATGCCATAGGAAAAATTATTGACAATGGTAAAAATGTATAATCTGGTGTGGAACCATCAGGGTTCAGCCGCAACAATTCAGGTCCTAGTGGATCGAAAGGAGCAGTAAATTCGTCTGCAAAGTTTCGATATAAATAAAGTGATCACTACCAGAAGGAATAGGCATAGAATCCAATACTATGTGTTGTTATAAGTCTTGAGCACCGACAGGAACTATTCGTGCAGGAGTGACAAGTTCACCCCATTTAGGAGGCAAACCGTGAAGACGACGTGACTGACAGTGAATAAATTAAGCCGGGGTGAAAAATTATAGATTTACATAGTTATCTTAATGTAAACACCCTAAGGCCAAAACTATTGTTTCAAACCAAAAAATACACTAGAAACATCCTAAAATATATCACATGTAAACCAAAATACAAAGAAAGTAGCGGTGGAATAATTATACTTGCGACCTGCTTCCCAACTCTTTTAGCTGCGAACTCGGTCCAAGTGCCCTCACTAGTCGTGGAACACCCACCGATAGGACTAAGAGAGTATGGATAATATTTTTCCCAGGTACGGAGAAGACGAACCTGACACTGCACCTGTTTATGAGCCCTAGAAGATAGGACACTATAGTCACCATTGAAAATAACACGTCCTGGGGGAACAGTTGTGGGAAAAATCTACATGTAAGGGAAAGACACTTAGCACAAAGAAATAAGACTGAAACCTCCTTGAGATTTACCTCCTAAGTGGTACCCAAGTGCTACATCAAAATGATAATGCTATATTGCACCACCCGAAACTAAGTGAAATGTGTCATGTCACCCCGCCTAGCCCAATTGTGATCTTGTGCTTAACCCTCTTGTTATAAGGGTTTCCAAGAAGGAAGTACTACAAGTAGATTTTATCTCCCTACCCCAAGCTTTTAAGTTTGTTTTGTAGTCTTGGAGAATTTGACGAATACACCTATCTCCAAGACCCCAGATTAAGCTAGTGTTGGTGTACTACCAGTAAAAGAAAAAGACGAGTCTAGTTGATTTTATTATCACGTTGATTTTAAGTGGATATTGTTTACATAGTTGGGACACAACGTGAAACTTAGATGGTGTGAATGACCCTTGTTAGTAAACCTGATGCAACTATATGCAAGTTTTTATTTTCACTTCAATGAATTCTAACTAAAGGAGGGTAAGAGTTTTTCACAACAGACCAATTCCTACTATAATGCACCTATCACTAAATTCTTAAATGAAAATACCCCAAATTTATAAAAAAATTGACCCAAGAATCAAACCAAAATGGAAGAAAAAATAACCGAAAAGAGACCGAAGAAAATTCCCCACGCTAGAACCAAGCACTTCAAAAGCGTCAAAGCTAGGAAAACAAATCCAAAGAAGCAAACACACTCAAGCGATAAAAAAGAAATCCAAAAGTGAAAAAAGAAGGCAAATTCAATAAGCTAAGGCTATAACATAATGACTCAACAAAGGCTAATGTTTTATAAAGGTCAAAACCAAACCCTAGAGGAAGGAAGGCCTAAACAAGATCATATGACAGCAATAAGTAGTAATGGAAACACACTCAAAAGAACTTTTCTAGATGACAATTGCACAACCAATAAAAACACCACCAATTGTGACAAAAAAAATCAAGAGAAGGAAGATATCACTCGAAAACAAGTGACAAAAACACACAAAGGCAAAGTAGATGTGAAAGTGAGATATGAAAGAGGTTTAAAAAGTCACTGAAAGAAGCCAATCAAAACTGAAAATGTGATCTAGAGGCCAAAGCCAACCCTCCACCTAAGGCACCCAAAAATATTCAAGAACACCTTTAAAGATAAGAGTGATGGAAGACCCTAGATTAAATGTTCAAATATGGGTCAAATCAGGCATAAACAATATCTAAGCAACAATATAAAACCATATATCTAATATATCTCCAATTGAACGAAAAAATATCGAGGAATCAAATCTTTAAAAAATCCAAAAACTTGCCTCAAACAAAGAAAATCCAAGAAAATGAAATGAGACACTAGAAAACAGATATGTATTAGAACTAGTAAGCAGACAGAGGGCCAACTCAAATCCACAACAAAAAAATAAATTCAACGGGTGAAACTCAATTTTTTAGGGCTAAAAGGCCAGTCGCTCGGATGTAAGGGCAAGCCAGCACCCGATCGCTCGGATGTAAGGGCAAGCCAACGAACAGTTGCTTGAATGTAATGGAAATCTAACAACCATAAAGTTACAGTCGCTCAGATGCAGTGTTGTGTTAGCAACTAGGAAAAAAATATAAAAAAAAACAACTGAAAAACTCGTGCTCAAACAGAGAAAAATATTGAATATTCAAACAATTAAGCCCTGAAAATGGCTACAAAGAATCGAAAAAATTTGAGAAGATCAAAAATGGAAATAGGAGAGAAATCATCTAAGACCCAAGGAAAAGCAGACAATAATAAGAATTATGTCATTAAAAGCACCAGTTCTATTGCATTCAATTATGAAAGGAGATGTTGCTCCACAATGTAGAAATTCCTTGTAGATTCAAACTACTAATTATAATTTACTAAAACAACATACTTGAATCTATTCTACTAATTGCGGAAGTAATTAAATGATCACGAAATCATGAAGCATATAAGAGAAATAATTCAATCACACACTACACAATGATTTCTAGGGGAAATCCACAACTAAAAACCCCTCCTATCTGTATATTTTATTAGTCATAAAAATATGAGAATATTACAATGCTTTGATCAAGCCCGAGCAACCTCTTCACTATCTCTATCTATCGCTCTACTTCCTAGACAAGCCTTGGCCATTCTTAACCAAATTTTTTCTTTCCCAAGTCCCTATTTCCTTGCGCCATTTCCTTGGCAATTATCCCCTATTAATTAGGGAATTTCATCATCCATAATTGTTCAATCCTTCATAAGCCTTCCTCTGACTGCATGCACCACCTATACAATTTGGATGATTATAAAACTGATAGTACATTGTCATTGAACTCCAATCTCAACTGGGTAACTAGTAGATCACACATGCATTAGTTATTTATGGTTGATTTCTCTGTTAATTATTTGAACACTAAAGTTTCACTCCACTAATAGACCTTATACTAGTTCCTCCAATAGTTGGAACTATTTTGACTGACTTTAACTCAGTTTTACTAAATTAATTAATTACAAATAAAAATAAAATCAACCTAGGATCCTATAAAGTAGGAATCACTCTACATGACTCAAGTTAGGCCCTCAACTCGAATTAATTGAACCAACTAAGTCAAACTACCTTAACTCATACAAGTTGTCACGTGATGTGGAATTACAATTTTCTAATCTTTCTTGGTGCCATTTTCATCACACAATTCTCTGTCCGAAAGAATTACCAGACAAAAAAGGAATGGCTAGTGGATAGCTAGATAGATCCTAATCCAATGATCACACATGCAACATACAAACAGATCTAGATGTTTCAATAAGAAAGTTTGCATTTCGCCTCTTCGCAGATCATTGAAGGGTTTTGAGTTCGATGCAGAATCCAAACACTCTAATTGAATGGTCTACTTCTTCCACACTCGATCTCAATACCTGCACACAATCACAAACATGAAAAGATGACAAGTGATCTTCCTCGTAATTTCATTAGCTCAAAACACCATATATATAATAAGAAATATTTCTACAAATACATGGATACAGAGAAGGAACAATAAATTTCTATTAATCCAAGATCAAAGTACAGGTATACCTTCGCTCAAGGCATCCTCTCCAAAAACCGGCAGAGTCTCCCCACTACAAAATGAAAAATATGGACTCTAGCAGCATAACCCTCATAATATTTGTCTCTCTCAGCAAGAATCTAAGTCTGAAGCATAAACTCAGTATACCCAAGACTCAAGCTCTTTGTGTCTGGCCTGACCCTCTCAAGTGGTCTAGTATAAATAAGATGAAGAGAGCTCCTAAGAGGATGAATGTGGATGCTCAAGATGACGAGAAGCTAGGGAAACTTCTTCATGATAAGCCCTAGCTAGCTTGAATAATTCATGAGTCGAACTAATCTCCTAAGAAACATGAAACTCTAGAAGGATTCCTCAGTCGCAAGCACAACAAATAAGGGAAAATATTACAATTGCTCCCATAAGGTGGTCCTGTGAGCAACTAAAAAAATATAATCTCTCTCACAACGTCATCATTTGTGCGATTGGGTGTCATGACTAGAAAAATAAGGTCTAAGGCCTTAGTAACAATACAAGGAAAATAACCTCTAGCGGAGGTTATAAAGGAGGTTTTTAGTGTTATAAAATTGGCCAAAATTGTCAAAAAAACATTTTCTACAACATCCGTTTATGGTTACGGAGGTTTTGGCAGAGATTTTAACAGAAATTCAACACAATTAAAAAAAAATAGGCGGTCGGAGGTTCTTACGGATGTTTTTTTTCATCGGTACGCTACTTTGGCTTTAACGCACGGGTGCGTACATCTAGAAGGCGCCCTGGGGTGGTCGAAGGAGAATGCACTGGGCCGTTAAGGTATAAAACTGCACCGGGCATAGTGTTGGTGATACAATGCACAGGGTTGTTCTAATTGGTCTTGGGATTTGTGCAGTGCCCATAGGTTGTATCAAGGCATTGGCGCGTAGAATTATCGAAACGCACTGGTGCACAGTATCATAGAAAGGCACCAAGATTTATAATTGGTATCAATATTCATGCGATGCCCATAGGTCGTACAAATGCATCGGTGCTTATAGACACATAAACGCCTAGTGCTATTTAAAGGAATTTTACTTTTTCATTCCTTCTTTTTTGTTGTTGTACGTTTTTGCTATTAAAAGTCTGACATGTCTCATTGACCAATTCTCTAGAAACTCTTTCTATAGTTTAGATAAAATTTGGTTCTTGGAATCATTGGATTGATTTTTGTATTGTAAGTGGCCTAGAACGTCTATACATTCGTTCCACTAGATCCCTCAAACTTTTGTAAAAGTTTTTCCCCCTTTTGTTAACTTCTAGCACCACTCCAGATGAGTTAAGGAGAAATTCATTTTCATTTGCATGTTCTATTTTTTTTTTCTTTTATTAGAACAAAATTCCTTTTATGAGTTGCTGGTCCTTGTAGAACATTAAATAGATGTGAATTAATATATTGTTTGACACATGTTATCTAAATTTTTTAAGTATATTATTAATTATAATTAAAAAAAGAAACTCATATTGGATTGATAGTATTTTTTCATTCACCTAATTCATCCTTTTGTAATTTTTCCATCAAGATTTTACGCTCTTCTAGTCCTAGATCATAAATAATCTTATCGAGCTTCATCATTTTGTGGCTCTGCATGATACATAGTAAACAATACATGTTAGTTAAACTTATATATAGTTCAAAAATAATATTTTTTATAAAGAATTTACAAGAATTTTCCTTTTTTTTTTTTTTTTTCTTGATGTGTTATCAATATTTTTGTTACTTGATCTCTTGTCAGTCATTTCTTTATCAATGTGAAACCTGTACCATATCATTCATTAATATATTTATAAATAAATTGTCAAATTTTTAGGTAAAAAATAAATCTCAAGACACCAATGCGCCTTTCTTGATGTACGCACCGCCGGTGCGTGGGGGTATTACCAACACATCGCTAAATAGTATAATAGACTGTACGATGCATGGGGTATTATAAGTGCACCGCAAAAACAAATGTAATAGACTGTACGGTGCTATCCTCGTAAGATGGAGCACTGGTGCCCTATTTAAGATATGGTGCACTGATTTAAAAAAAATGTTTTCAAAATTTTTATTACACAGTACTTGTGCGGTGCGCTTTATAATACAACACACTAGTGCGTTAGGTTACGCAGGGCGCACCGATAAAAAAAAAATCCATTTTTTCCAAAAATTCATGCAATGGCCAAATGGATTTGGATCTGACTATGCAAGTCGTCCCATGGGTTGGATGTCAATCTAAAATGAAAATCCCTAATTCTGAAATCACAGAAACAGGGAGAAGAAAGGGAAAAAACAAAAAAATGAAGGGTTTAGGGTAAAAATGGATAAAACTGTAGAAAAAGTAAAAAAATTGTAGAAAAAAGTAAAAAAATAATCAAATTTAATCACAAGATGGTTTGAAATTCTATGATACAGGGTTTGAATCACCAGAGGTTTGGTTTCTAATTGTCTAAATACTTCTGTTCGAACGTATTTCGCTGCTCCATAGTGCCCTCGTGCTCTCTTGCTCCAGGTATGTCTCGCGCAAATATGTGGTTGAAAATTTTAGCAAAAATAGTGAAATAATGAAAAGTGTTTAGTATTTAAAGAATTATTTTATGAAATTAGATTTTCGAAAATATTTTGCTGCCCTTTCAATTTGCTGCTTTTTTTTCACTTAAATAAAATAGAGTTGCACTTTTTTATGTGCGTTTATTCGTCACCGGTGTGTCACTTAATAGCACCGCACCAATGCATCTTTTTGTAACACCGGAACCGGTGCGGTTATATGTATTGTAGCACCTATTTGTTGTTAAGGCACCGAAATTACTTTTAGGTGTGTACACCAAAATTTAGTGAAATCCAACCATAAAAATTGAGAATTAGAATTTTGTTTATTCTTGAGAATTAGAATTAGAATTAAAATTGAGAATTGGAATTGGATAAATTCTTAATGGAAATAAATATTCTTCCAATGCATTTTGTTTATTGCAGGAGGTCCCCACTGATTATGTGGAGAGAATGCAATGTGGGGCATGTGAAGATGCAATACTATAGGGCCTAAGTGGGCAATTGTGGCATGTGAATATGTTATTATTGGCACTTAACTATTTGCAACCAATATGTTTTAGAATATAATCTGCAGATAGATGGATGGTCTGCCAGCAATTAGGACATATAATATGCAGATAGACGGATGACCCGCCATCAATTAGTACATATAATATGCAGAAGGGTAATGTTTTGGGAGAAATGACAATGAGTCCTTCATTATGCATTTGTTAGCAAAAGAAGACCGATTTTAGAATAGACGATGCAGTTATTACATGTGGAGGCAATGGTTTCCCATAGAAAATGAGTATAGGGTTGAGCAGAGGAAAGACATTGTAAAATAGGCTATTACATTAGTTTTTCCAATGTGAAACCGATTTGCAGGTGGAAATATGGTAGTTGCAGGTATTTATGCTTTTCTTCCCACAGAAATGGTCACTATATTTCCATTTATAATACAAAAAATTTTTTTATTGGTTTCATCCACAGGACCATAGCTCAGACAAGTTAGAGATGCCATTCAGGTTCAATTGGAAGTCGAAGATGTGATTTTATGCGACGTCAGCTTTGCCGGTAAAAGTTTATGTAAGCCAACTGAAGCTCGAACAATACTCCCAACTACTTTTAAATGCATTTTGTAGAATATTTCCCTTTATGGGACCTACCAGCTCGATCAACAACATCAATTGATCTTTCTCTATTGTCCTTTGAGAATCCTTCCGTTCATGGTGCCTCTTGGCTTTATTAACTGCCTCGATTTATCTTTCTCTACCATCAACTCTGCTCTCCATTTCTCCATCATGGGACCTCTTAACCCTATCGTCGACCTCAACTGAATGCTCTTTTCCGGTCTCAACATGTACTCCTTTTGTACTCTGTCGAGCTCTGTAGCCGTTTGCATCCCTGTAAGCGTATTTGCCTGTATTTCTGTTTTAATCACTCATTTTCTCTACCATAAACTTCTCAACCAAAATTTGAACTCTCATCTTTTCAAACCCTCATCTCCTCAGAAAAATTCTTGCCCGTGATTCGAACCCTCTGTTGCTCCAATACTACATTTTACAGAATAACCCTATTCCGGTGCCCGCTGTTTTATAGGCGCACTGGGGTGGTTTGTAAGATCGAGGTTTTTGTTTTGGCGTGGTTTTTTATGACGCACCGGTGCGTCTGGGTAATAAGACGCATTGGTGCGTGTTATGATGATAAGTGCGCTGGACTATATAAAGTTCTTTTTTTTGTATGTAAGATCATAATAAAATAATGATAAGTACATAAATTTATTTGCATTATTTTCTAAACTTTATTATGTTACAAAAATTCATATTATTGTAGATTTATTATTTTACAATTATTTACAAATTTACAAATTTTAATATTTTAATAAAATCGTTTCACATTAATACAATTAAAATTTTACAAATATTTTACATACAATTAGAATTATAATTAGAATTACATTTACAATTACAATTACAATTTTACAAATATTTTACATAGAATTACAATTAAAATTACAATTACAAATACAATTACAATTTTAGAATTTTATATACAATTAGAATTACAATTACAATTTTACAATTTGTCGTATATACAATTACAATTAAAATTACAATTACAATCATTTCACAATAAATTAAATATTACAATTACAATTAAAATTTTACATCAAATATTTTACATACAATTACAGTTAAAATTACAATTACAATTACAATTACAAATTTACAATTTCACATACAATTACGATTAGAATTAGTATTACAATTTTAATTTTACATACAATTACATTTACAATTAAAATTTTACAAATATTTTACATACAATTAGAATTAGAATTAGAATTACATTTACAATTAATCACAATTTTACAAATATTTTACATAGAATTACAATTTTAGAATTTTACATACAATTAGAATTAGAATTAGAATTAAATCAAAATTACAATCATTTCATAATAAATTAAATATTACAATTACAATTAAAATTTTACGTTAAATATTTTATATACAATTACAGTTAAAATTACAATTACAAATACAAATACAATTTTACAATTTTACATACAATTTAAATTTAAATTTAAATTACAATCACGACATAATATTTAATAAATATCATGGTCATGTAATATTAAATTAATTCATAAACATCACGATCATGATAACCATCGTACAAACATCATATTCAACTAAAAAACACATTCAAACATCAAATTAACATTATATATTAACATCATCACAACACAAACATCAAATATACATATCATGTCAAATAACTCATGCTATCACATACACATCTATCTGCAAGCTAAACATTAAATGAACATATCTAACATGAACTAACAATATACACATCATGATGATCACCAACATGTAAATTAAGTACAACTGCAACATGAACATTTATATATATATATATATATATATATATATATAATGTTAAAAATATACAACTGTAATATAAATTTCATGGATCAACTGGTGGTAGTACAACATCAATAGCAGTACTAGTGGAGGCCTGCTCAGTCAATGGTGCAGCCTCGACGGTCGATGGTCAAGCCTGCTCATGATCATGACTAGTACTGATGGATGGATCAGCTAGTGGTAGTACAACATCAATATAAGCAGTACTAGTGGAGGCCTGCTCAGTCAATGGTGCAACCTCGACGCTCGATGGTCCAGCCTTCTCATGATCATGATTAGTAATGATGGATGCTGTGGGTTGCTGACTGGACATGGCCGATGGTCTAGCCTCATCTCCATGATGACTTCTAGATGCTAGTGGAGCCTCATGCTCATCAGGTGTGACGTGAGGTGAATGATCATGAGATGAGTTGTTGCTCGCCGACTGTCCATCACGTGTTGTGGCTCGACCACACTTATAACATGCAATAGTCCTCCTCAGTCACGTAACAGTTGTCATAGCTCCTACGACATGCCGCATCAGGCTATACATGTAACGCGACATGCCTCTCAAAATCCGTAATAGCCTATCATCGGCCTGTATGTCTCTGTAATGAGCAGGCTTGATGCTCGCCTCAAAAATCAATGCGCTGAGTTGGTCACCCAACTCCATCCTGTATCTAGTATCAGGTTGACCGGGCCTAGAAAAAGGTGGTACCAGTGCACCAACAAGAGCATGTCTCTCTGCACTAGCCTCCTGATCATGATCCTCAGCATCTGCCATGTCCTGATCGTCATCAGGATCCACACCTATATCATGTGGTGGTTTCGGCATCTCCTTGCCATTAAAAGAGACAATGTATGCAAAATGTATACAAGTACACAACAATAATTAGACAATTTCAATACACAATTTAATAAAAACAAGTTAAAGAACATGTTAGAATAAATATAAATAAAACAGTAATATTACCTCTATCATCTGGCGACTCATCATCTGTGAATAAGATGTTGGCATACCCTCGCCAATCCAATCCAGCATAAGGACAGTGGACCATAGTGAAGGGATGCAGCTCGTCAACAATGGCTAGTAAGTCCAGTGCATCATGTGATATCCTGGCTGGAAATAGAGTCTCTCCCCTATTGGGCATCATCTGCCCCCACATGTGCATCCGGGCCTCCAAATTTGGCCTACAATGCTGTCGAACAAAAGCAGGCCTCATCTCTAGAAACCTCTCAAAAAATAAACAAAAAAGCTCTGAAGCAAAAAGAAAGTTGACCCTCCCTTGTGCATGAGTATGACATCTATCTAAGGCCATACAAAACTGCCGCAAAAAAATGGCATACCACCTAACAAGTCATGGCTCTTGTATGAAAGAATCAACATAATATAGAAGCGGGAAACTAATGCATTTCCCATCACTGGTGTTGTGTGAAACAGTCGAAATGAGAAGTGAGAGGCAGTGCACGTCCTGTCTACCAATGCACCAATACGTAGCTGACCTCCAGGGACTTGAAACTATGAGGGAGATAGTACATCTGCTCCAATGTATCTCTCGGAGTAAAATAACTGACTCCCTGCTACACAACCAGCTAGAACCTCTGGGAACAAGGGAAAATCCACCCCTCTCCTCGATAGCCTTGTCATGAAATAAATATTCTCCTCAGTGGGTGTGTACCACTGGTCAGGACCAACCTGGAAAGCCTGTTAGTGGGCATTCCACCTGCGGATAAGATGTCTCAAAAACACACTATGGGCCTTTACGGAAGTAGCCTCCTCATAGAACTTGAGGAGGCCTACCTGCCTTAGGATCCCCTGGGTATTTGTTGTAATAGGGCAAGGGTACGCATCTCTCTCCCTCTCTCGTGCGTTCCACTGGCGAAGCCTGTCATACTGCTCCGCCTGTTGTTGTTGTTGTTCCTCTTCTTCTCTTTGAATCATTGACATATTAAATATTTTTTTTTTATTAAATCAGACATGTATTTAGGAATATACATATATAGTTTTTTTTGGAAGAAAAAAAACAGACCAGTCGATGCGCCACAAAAACAGTCATGCACCGGTTCCGGTGCGGCTTTTGTTTGTAGAGCACTAGCGGTGGTGCCCCATATGACATAAAATGCATCGTATGCGGTGCACCTAAAATTTTTTCAAGCACTTTTGACTATATATGGTGTCAAAAGAGCGGTGCGCCGACTAAAATATATGCCCCGGTGCCTATAGTCATGTCAGCGCATCGACTTCCTAACAAATTACATAATCAATGGTGCGTTCTTTTACTCGGCTGCACGACCACAGCATGGAATGCGGAATGCGATGTGATGACGGACACAGTGGATATATCGGAAGTCAACGATGTGTTGCTATTCCCATGGTGAACGTTGCATCTCGCTAAATGACCGCACCGCAATTTTTTTAAAATTTTAAAATAATTCAGGGCGCCTTTCGGTACCGCCCCGGACACAGTGTGGATACCGTTAGCAACGGTTGTGGTGCAGACTGTATGCTTACTGGTGCAAGCCGAGTGGCTCGTGCGCACCGCACGGAAAAAAAAGAAAACTCTTTTTTAATGGTTAATTTTAAGGTTATTTCAAATTCTAATATGTAGAAAGCTTAATTATGGAAAAACTAGAAAAATACTTGTACATTTCACCGTCGAGGAGGCATATTAGCTGTAGAATTTGCAAAAGAAAATTTTCCCACCATTTTGCAAAATGCAAGCTGGATATTGGTGGCCAATGCACAACAGTAGTGCGTGCAATGGGTGCAATGGGAGCATCGATGTCAGGGCGACTCAGAGAAGGAGAAATTGCATCGGTGCTTGAGAGCTCTGGAGTACTGAGAAAAGTGAAAAAATGTGGTTTTTTGCTGTAATTTTTTTTATTTAACCTTGTTCCGGTGTGCAGGGTTTTATAGGCACACTGGTGCGGTTTCTTAAGACCACACCAGGTAGTTTCAAATTTGGCGCGTTGTTTTATGATGCACTGGGGCGGTTACTTAACATCGCATCGGGCTGTTTCAGTTTTGGCACAGTGTTTTATGATGCACCGGTGCAGTTTCGTAACACCGCACCGGGCAGTTTATGTTTTGGCGCAGTTTTTTATGATGCACCAGTGCGGAAGAGTTGTGAAGCACTGGTGTGTTATAGTAATAAGACGCACCGGGCAGGTGTATATGGAGCGCACGGTGTCTAGTATGCCAATTTTTTGTGTGCATTGGTGCTTTATCTTGTAGAGCGCACCGGTAATTGAGAACTCTAGAGCACTGAAAAAAGTGAAAAATCCAGTTTTTTTGCCGTAATTTTTTTTTATTTAACCCTTTTCCGGTGCACATAGTTTATAGGTGCATTGGTGTTTTTTCTTACGAACGCACTGGTCGGTTTCTATTTTGGCGCATTGTTTTATGATGCACTGGTGCGATTTCTTAATACTGCACTGGGCGGTTTCGGTTTTGGCGCTGTGTTTTATGATGCACCAACGCGGTAGAGTTGTGAAGCACTGGTGTTATATAGTAATACAACGCACTGGGTGAGTGTGTACGGAGCACACTGTGTCTGGTGTGCCAATGTTTTGTGCGCACCAGTGCTTTCTCTTGTAAGGAGCACCGATGCGATGTTGAATGATAAGCTCATCGAGTGGAAAACATTCGCAAAACCCTCCGCCTGCGAACCTCCTGTAGTAACCTCCGCTAGAAACGGATATATGGGGTATTTTTATAAGAGGTTTCTCAAAAACATCTGCTAGAGGGTCTTTTCCTTGTAGTGTAATAGGTCAATCAACATAATTTCTCAAAGGCACAAACCTTAGGGAGAAAAATAGGGTGATAAAAATACAATAATGTTATGTATGGCCTAAAATAACAAAATATTTTGCATTAATCATAATAACAACAACCCACTTAGACTAAGATTGTAATGAACTAGGACCTCGTCCCAAAAGAAACTATCTAAATGAATAGTCATAAAATGAAAAATAAAAGTTACAAAATAACAACTAATAATAACACAAAACATTGAAGTCGAAGCATATAAGCGTTCCACCTTACTTCGTTATCAACTTTTGAAACAATAGAAAACATATAATCCTATTTTCCGAATAGGTAACGTTTAGTTTCTATGGGTGACATTTATCTATATGCATCTCTTTAATTCCTTGGCCATAACCTATGTCAATTTAAATCGTCATTGATTTAGTTGTTACTCTATTTCAGGTGTAAAATATTATTTTCCCTCTTGTAGCTAGAGTGTGCACAGTAAAAGAAAATTTTAAATTCTTGGAGGTGAACTGGGGCCAACTATAAAATTAAAAGAAATGTGAATCTTAATGTTAGCATTTGTTACTAAGAAAAAATATTCCAACAAATAGGTATTTTAGTGTTTTATTTCTCTTAACATTAAAAATATATAAGATAATGAGTTAAGGCTCAATCTTTAGAAAATCCATGTAGATTCAAACTACTAATTGTAATATGCTAAAACAATAGACTTGAATCTACTCTACCAATTGCGGAAACCAATTACGATTGCAAAATCACAAAGCATACAAGAGAAAGAATTTCAATCACACATTACACAATGATTTCCTGGGGAAATCCTCAGCTAAAAACCTTGCTATATGTATATTGCATAAGTCAGAAAATGTGAGAATATTACAATGCTTTTTTCCAAGAAAAGAAACCTCTGCACTATCTGTATCTGTTTCACTGCTTCTTAGACAATATTAGGCCAATACTTAATCAATTTTCTGCCCTCTAGGATCCCTATTTACTTGCGTTGTTTCCTTGGGGAATTAGCCCCTATTAATTAGGGAATTTCCCAATATGAATTGCACAATAAATCTAGGTCCTTCCTTTGACTGCATGCACCACATGTACAATTTGGATTTTTATGCAACTGATAGTACACTGCCCTTGAAATCCAATCTCAACTGGGTCTTTCTTTGATATGACATGCATGAGTTATTTATGGTTGATTTATCAATTATCTGATTGATCACTGCATGCGGTTCAAGTTCAATTTCCACACTTTGACCTCTCACTCTTTACTCCATTAGTTGGAACTAGATAAACTGAATTTAAATTAGATAAACTAAGTTAACTAATTACAACTCAAAATAAACTCAACCAAGGCTCTTATTTTGTAGGAGCCACTCTACATGACTCAACTTAGACCCTCAACTTGAATTAACTGAACCAGTTAAGTCAAAATAACTTAGTTAACTCCTATAGCTGTCATGTGATGTTGAATTACAATTTTATTCTAATTTAATTCAAGGAAAAATTAAATGTGAATCCTTCTTGGTGTCATTTTCAACACTCCCTCTTAGCAAGAAAGGGATTATCTAATACCTCGATCCTGCCTCTATGGAACTCGAACTTGCCTCTTGAGAGTGCCTTCATCAAGATGATTGCATAATTTTTCTATGTAGGAATGTACTCTAGCATCCTCATATGCCTCTACACACAATCTATGAGATGGTGGTACCACATGTCGATATTTGTGGACCTATCATGAAAAATTGGATTAACCGAGAGTTTGATGCAACACTAGTTGTCATAGTAAATCACTGTAGGATCCATATGTTGACCAAAGAACCCAACAAGAATATTCCTCATCCAGGTATCATCACAAGTTGCTTGAATATCATCCATGTACTATTCTTCTTTCGAACTGAGTGCAACTAATCTATGCTTCTTAATGTACTAGGAAACCACTGTTGACCCAATATTGAAGATTTTGTATGATGTGATCTTCCTGTTGGATGGACTCCTTGTTCTTGCATTATAAATTGCGAGGATTTGTTGCTCCATGACCTAATGTCTAATTCGATCACCAGACAGACAAAGAAAATACTAAGAAGAAAAAAAATATCCTAATCTCATATGATCATCAACCAGCATGCAATCAATTTTACACTATGAGGAAGGGAAATGGAACCTTTCCTCCTCGCAGATTGGGGATGAATCTAGAGTTCGTAGCATATTTTTTGCGCTGCACTCAAGCGATATGATTCATCTGCACTCTCAACAACTACACACAATCACAAACACTCAAGGACGACAAGTGATCTTCCTCAGAAGATCGACAAATTACCAACGATACAAACTAATCACAAGATTCATTAATCATATGAAATTAACAACTCTTATACCTTCGCCTCAAATATTCCTCTCCTCTAGCCTGTAGGATGGTATCCTCTCCCATTATAGCAGAGCTCTCGCCCTATATTTTGGATACTCTCCCCTCTCCCCATTTCCTCTTGGTGATATTATAAAGGCTCATTCCATCCTTTGGGAGAATGTATCTAGAATCCTAAGGGTTTCAGAAGTTAGGAAAATTATACAATAATGGACCCCTAGCCAACTCATATACAAGTGGGTCAAGTTAATCTCCTTGGGAATGGGAAACTCTAGAAACCTTTTTCATAATCATGATATTTTTCTCAATTATATCAATTATGAAATAATTATTATCTAGTAATTATAATGTTTTGGCAAAATAATTATGATAACTTTCTCAATTATGTAATTTCACCATTTTACAATGGGATAAATCTCACATAAGTAAAAGAAAAGGTGAAAAGGGATGCAATTTAGCCAAAAAACTGAGGTAAGTTGATATTCGGTTTCTCTCACAATAATGGAGTGGAAAATAGGGTTATAATAGAAATAAATGCACATCATAGGTTCTAGTCTCATTGCAATGGCTTGGTTCTTGAGGTCTTCAACTTGTTTCACATAGTGTTTTTGTCATACTAAGGGTCATGCTAAAAAAATCCAGTGTCATATTCATTGGTGAGAGATACAAATTTATTACAAGGAGAAACAGTTCTCCAACTATGTGGGTTGTTAGTTTTCCAACAACTTATATATTACATGTTTACAACTAAGTATTGTTCATCGTAATCTTGGAAGATTAAGGTTTCTAAAATTCCCCCTTAATTTGAAGCGGTGTTTGTGACCTTACTCATTATTCTACATTTTTCAAATTTAACTCTTCCAATTGTTTTGGCGATGATGTATACAATTTACTCATTCATGGAAAAATTTCTTAAATGAATAGTTTTTGCCTCTACATGGTATCAAATCAAATTTTATTTAGTGTGTATGTGCTTAGTTCATCATGGAATCTTGGAATATTGGCCAACTTGATTGAAAAAGTATCGTCGACAAGTAGAGGAGTTGAGTTCTCTTGTTTCTCCTACAAGTATTCAAGTATTTTCCTAAGCCACACAATTTCCTTTGTTTCTTATGTGGTCGCCACATATTATGTTGTTTTGTGGATTCTGTCGAAACTAACTATTTGTGTGACCTTTAGGAGACAATTGTTGATACTAGACTCATGATATATCTTGAATTTAATACTCCATTTTCCTTTTCCCCATCAAATTTTGAATCAAGATTTGCAATAAGACTAACATTTTCCACCTTAGTGTACTTTATTCCATAATCTTGAGTTCCCTTTAAGTATCTCATAACTCTTTTTGTAGGATACCAATGTCCCTCACATGGTTTTTGCATGAATATGGAAAGAATGCTCATAACATCTGAGATATCTAGTCTGGTTGTGGTGAGGTAGATGATACTTTCGGCAAGATATTTGTACTTTGTTTCATCAAACTCATTGCCTTCTTTCAATGTAAGCTTCAAGTTTTTTTCCATTGGAGTGGAGGGAGAGTTTCATTTTGCCATGTGAAATATGGTCAATAATTATCCAGTTTACTTCTTATAGGAAATGAATATGTATTTTGGATTTTGATTGACTTCAATGCCCTAGTAATAATGAAGTTTTTCATTTCAAAACCTTTCTTCAAATATTTATTCATGGATGCAATATAGGTTTCACTATTTCCAGTTATTAACAAATCATCTACATACACTACAAGATGCACAACTATTTTTCCAACCTATTTGATAAACAAAGTTGCAACATTAAGATTGTAATGTTTGAAATTTAGCAATTTAGAAGATGCTCGATTAGATTTTCGTACCATGTTCGTGGTGCCTATTTTAAACCATACAAGTATTTGATGAGTTTTCATACCTTTTTTTCTTGTCCCTTCACAAAAAAACCTTAAAGCCAAGAAATAAAAACTTTTTCCTTCAAATACCCATTCAAGAAATTTGTCTTCGCATCCATTTAATGGATTTTTCATCCTTTATGTGCTTCCAAAGAGAATATGGTACCGATGGTCACACATTTTGTTGTGGGAGCAAATTTTTATTCATATTCAACACCTTATTTTTATGTAAATCCTTTTGCCATGAGTTTTTCTTTGTCCTTGTCAAGTGAGTCATCTAATTTATCCTTGTTTTTGAAGACCCACTTGTAGCTAATTGGTTTGGTTCTATATGAAGGGTACACCAACTTCCAAGTCCCATTTTTTTAGTGAATTATATTCCTTTTGCATGGCTTATTTCCATTCATCATGCGAAGCAATTTATTTGAAAGAAGTGGGTTCAAAATTAGTAGACAAATTCAGTTCACAATATTACGAAATATTTGTATCATCCACATCACCTAAATTTTCACCTCCATTATTATATTTTGTAGAAATATTGGTTCCATTCTTTCCGTTATCATCAGGAGGGACACTTTAAAGTGTCTTGACCAACCACTTTGGTTATTTTCAAGAAGGACTAGATGGGTCATTTGAGGGTGTGGCATCATCAATGTTTAACTTCTCAATTCTACTTATAACGTCATCCAAATGTGATGATGTGTCTAGAAATTATTCATGAGGAGGAATTGTTTCTATTTATGTAAAGGATATTCCAATTATTTACCCAAAATTGGTATCCCCCCTTCAACATTTGGAATCTCATTGTCAAATTCATGACATGTCTTCATCAGAGAAATCCTTTCGAGGCAATCAAGTTCTCTCAACATAATCATCACTTTTAGTGGACTCAAGGAATATGAAATATCTAGAAAGTATGGATTTATTATTTGCCTCATCATAAAGATGATAGGCTTTAATGGTATTCAAGTACCACAAGAAAATTCATTTACAAATCCTTTAATCAAATTTCTTTCTTTGCTTTTTTGGAATCAAGGCATAGCAAGAGGAACTAAAAATCCTGACATGCCTGATGGAGGGGTGGTGTCCATACCACATTTTGTAAGGAGTCTTATTTTGAAGGGAATGTGATGGACATTTGTTCTTTAAATAAATTGGACACAAAAATGCTTCAACCCAAAACATTAATTTTACATTCTTAAATAACATCATGGAATGTACCCTATTCAGCATTGTTATCTTGATCCTCTCAGTTGTGTCATTTGGTTGAGGATTTTATGGAACTATTTTTTGATGTTGGATCCCATGTTGTCGAATATAGGATTAAAAATCATTATTAGTATATTATTTTTCATTATCAATACGAAGGGCACCAATCTTAGTTTGTGCTTCATTTTCAATCTAGACACGAAAGTTTTTAAATATTTTAAATGCTTTAGACTTGTCTTTCAACAAATATACCAAACACATTTTGGTATGGTCATGAATAAATCTCATGATGTATTTATTTTCATTTGTAGAAAGGATAGGCATAGGACCACCCTAATTTGAATGAATCAAAGCAAGTTTTCTACAAGCTCTAGAATTGGAGTCATGGAATGGTTGTTTCCTATGTTATCCAAGAATGTATGCAAAAAAATTCATTGGTTTTATAAGAATAGTTGGAAAACCAAAAACACCATTATTTTCCATCAAACAGAGACTATCATAATTAATATGTCCAAATATAACATGCTATAAAATGCCTCAAGACATTGTACCTTCATTATAATGAGTGAGATGGGTAGAATGTTATTCAGAAGATGTAGATATCCCTTTAGCTTCAAAAACCTATCTTCTTCCTCTCCAATCATCATGATCCTATTGTTGGAAGTCCTCCTTATCTCAACCTTTCCATAAAAAATATGAATGGAGTGTCCTTGTTGACAAATGTACACAAAGGATATCAGGTTCCTTTGAAAAAAGGAAGATAGAGAACATCACATAGGAAAAAATCCGATAGTCTGGTATAACATCCCCAGGTTAAAATTTCATGTAATAAAAGTTAATAAACGCAAAATAAGACCACGAGAAAGGGACACTTATTCCAAGCTAAATTTTGGGAAAATATCCTAGTGGGAATCACTTGTTGTGTTTATGGGTAAGGGAAATTGGAAAAGGCAACAATTAAGGCATTGGAAAGGAAAAGAGGTATTTTTGGCACATTATTTATGAAAATAATTGAAATTAGGAGAAAAGGAAGGTGAAAGGTCACAAGTTGCATGTGAGGAGGAAAATGAAGGAAAATAATGGAAAATTGAATAAATTAGAGGTCTCATCAATAAAAATACCTCAGAGTATCAATTGGTGGCCCCTTTGTTAGTTCAATTTTAGAACTTTTCTCAAAGAGGAGAAGACCACCAATAAGAGAAAGAAAGCAAGCAAGCAAAGGAAGGATAAGGAAAGGAAATGAAATCAAAGGAAGGACAAGGAAATCAAAGGAAGGCAAAGAACAAGTAGCTTCAGCGGGAATAATTGCAGGTAACAAGTTTCATGTATGATTTCCTCGATGGTTTTGACATGCATGGTATGTGCATGTTGGTATTTATTTCTTTTGGTGTCATTGGCATGGATTTTTTTGAGTTTTGATCGTGTATTTTACCATAGAATTTTCATTTCTGGATAGCCATGGTGTCATGGGATTGTTCTCAGTTTGAGATTTGGATTGCTATAATATTTTTTATTCAGGCGAGGTGGTCTCGGTAAAATTAATAAATGATTAGGAATCCCTTGATCAGTAATAGCAAGATACACGGTAAAGCCTGAGGGTGGAGACGAGAAAATTCCTTAAGGTATTGATCAAGAAATTTTGAGGCATCCAAGCTTGGTTCAGTTTTGTGATCTCAGTACCAGTTTTAGATGATACCAGCTTAACCTATGGATTCCCTTGGTTGTGTTTGGATTGGTTTATCACATGAGATCCCACATTCATGCTTGGAATATGGCATGGGGGTGATTGGCTAAAAGAAATAATTTGGTTCAGCCAATCTATGGTCGGGTGGAACGTGGAAGTCTCGAACCCGATCGGAATTTGCCTATGCTTAATAAAAGCTAAGTTTCTCTTGCTTTTGATAAGGAAATGTATTGGTGATTATGTGGCTTTAATGGTTGTTCTCTTATGGTTATTTATTTGTTTATATGTTGGTTATAAGCATGGTTTAATGAAAATGATTAGTTGTGGCTCTTTTTATGTTTTTACTTATAACTAAATGAACAATGAATGCAAGACCGAATTTGTGTTATAAAAATTAATGTGAGAAGGCAGTCACCATTATTGTTAAACCTCGACTAAGTTTTAAATCCCTTATGATCATACTTGCATTCATGACCTGTAGGTTGCATATTTACCAAGTGTTTTACATAATGTTAGTCCTAGTTGGGGATGGTCAGGTCAAGTCTTGGTTTTAGTTTTTGGTTTACAAGCATTGTATCTGTGTCATTTATCTTCTCTAGAAGTTTCACCGAGTTTTGGGCAGAGACCTGAGTCATGGAACTGAAAAAGTGGCATAGAAATTGGAGTCTATTGCATAGAACTGAGTATAAAAGACCATAGTCACATGGAAGCAGGCTTACGAGTGAGATTGGGAACCTATAGTTTCATGGAGGCCCTGGAAAGGGAGAAATTTGGGCTCTAGGTCAGGGAAAAAGTGAGTTGTATCAGGGGTTGGACACCTGGAGGGGTTGGGTTACACCTGCAGGTTCTATGGCACCCGAGGGAAGTCAGTAAGGTCTTCAGTTGTTGAATCCATTTCCTTAAGCTCACTTAGGAGGTTGAGTCATATCATCGTGACCCTTAGCTCATGTTTACCTCAAGAAAGCAGGTGAAAGTGGGTAAATGTGAGAGGAAGCGTTACAAGGTGGTATCAGAGTGTGGTTTCACTCTCTTTGGGTAACTTCTGATGTTATCAAGGTTATGGTTGTCATGCATGGGGTCATGGTTTAAAGTTGGTATGGTCATGCATGATGGTGTATGTTGTTGTGATATTATGTTATTATATGGATATGTTTATTATTATACATGTACATGCTAATATGGATTGATCTTGCAGATGAGATAAGACTAACCTGAATATTATTGAGATGGATGGTAATATTTGTGATCAATTTATTTCTATTTTGATTGATCCTTGATCTAATTATAGTTAGGTTAATCCTAACCTCATGAATAAGTGTGGCTTGAGGAAAGAGGTGCATGCAGAGTATTGGTTGGTGCAGTTTGCTACAGGTACTAAGAAGAGAGTTCATGATTGGGTAAGAGATTGTGCATTTGAGTTGAATGGTATGCCTACAACAACACATTTGAATGTACTTCCATTAGGATCATATAGCATTCTTTTGGGTATGGATTGGTTGTATCTTCATAGGACCAAAGTAGATTTATATGACAAGGATATTGAGTGCCTGGATGATAATGGACAGAAGAGAATCTTGCAGGGAAAGAATAAGCCTACATTTGTGAGGATAGTCACAATTATGGAGGCTAAGCATCATTGCAGGAAAGGGTGTGTGATGTTTTCAGTTCATATTTCTAATGACAAGGGTAAGGATGTCGAGGATGCTTCAAGAGGTACCCTATATTGTAGCAATTTCAGGATGTGTTTCTAGCAGAGATTCCAGAGTTGCCTCCGCACAGGTAAGTATACTTTTCTATGGAGTTGGTACCAGGGGTAGCACCAACATCAAAGATACCTTACAAGATTAGCACACTAGAATTAGTAGAGTTAAAGTTGCATCAGAAGGCAATTCTTGATAAGGGATACATTAGGCCAAGGGTATCGCCTTGGGGTGCAACAGTATTGTTTGTGAAGAAGAAGGATGGTACTCTTAGGTTATGAATTGATTATAAGCAGTTGAACAAGGTGACGATCAAGAAAATGTACCCATTATCGAGGATTGACGACTTGTTTGATCAATTGAAGGTAGTATTTGTGTTCTCAAAGATCGATATTTGATCAGGATATCGTCAAGTACACATCGAAGAAGAGGACATATAAACGAATTCCTTCTGGATCAGGTATGTGCATTGTGAGTTTGTTGTAGTTCCATTTAGTTTGAATAATGCTCTAGCTACTTTTATGTGTTTGATGAATGGTGTGTTGCATCCTTATCTGGACAAGTTTGTTATTGTGTTCATTGATGACACTTGGTATATTGTAATAACGAGGAAGAGCATGTCGAGCATTTAAAAGCAATATTGAGATTTCTAAGAGAGCATCAATTGCATGCTAAGCTCAGAAAGTGCAGTTTCTTTCAGACAAAAGCATACTAATTGTTACATGTTATTTCTAGGAATGGCATAGCAGTAGATCCAAAAAATATAAAGGTTGTCATGGACTGGGAATCTCCTAGAAATGTGGAGGAAGTCATATCATTCATGGGATTAGCAGGTTACTACATGAGGTTCATCGGGAAATTTTCATGCAATGCATATCCTATTACACCATTACAGAGGAAAGGTTAGAAGTTTGGAAGGACACAGGAGGGTGTAGCCAGTTTTTAGCAGTTGAGACAGTTGTTGACAAATGGTCTAGTGTTAAAGATTGCAGATCTAGATAAAGAGTTTGTAGTGTGTATAGATTCTTGCAAGAGAGGACTTGGTGGAGTCCTTATGCAGGAGGGACATATGATATGCTATGGGTCTATGAAATTGAATGAGCATGAGCAAAAATATGTGACTCATGATCTTGAGTTGGAAATTATTATTCATGCTTTGAAGATGTGGAGACATTATCTTCTTAGCAGGAGTTTTGCATTGATGAGTGATCATAGTGGTTTGAGATATATGTTTGACCAACCAAATTTGAATGCTAGGAAAGCTAGTTGGTTGACTACTCTTAGTGAGTTTGATTTCAAGATTAGATACATCAAGGGTAAGGAGAACAAGGTTGCAAATGCTCTCAGCAGGAAAGTACAGTTGAACCATTTTGCGACAGTGATATCATATGGGATAGATTTACAAGATCAAATATTACAGGCAGGACAATAGGATGACAGGTATAGGGAGCTTATGAAAAGGTTACAACAGGGTACATATGATCAGGATGTGGACTATCATCTCAAAACATATTGATTGGTGAGATTTAGGGATGTGATCTATGTGTCAGATGACAGTGATATTAAGAAGCTTGTCTTGATGGAGTTTCATGTAAAAACACATTCAGGTCACCCAACATATCAGAAGAAATTTACAACAGTTAAGAAGTTCTAATATTGGTTGGATTTGAAGAAGGAAGTGGCAGAGTTTGTGGTGAGATGTTTGGATTTTCAACAGGTGAAAGCAGAGTGTAAGCATCTAGGTGGGTTGTTTCAGCCTATTCTTATTTAGGAATGGAAATGGGAGGTCATTTCAATGGATTTTAATATAGATATTCTGAAGACATTGAGGCAGCGTGATTCTATCATGGTTGTGGTAGATAGGTTGAGCAAGGTAGCTCGCGTCTTTCTAGTGAAGACTACTTATTCATCTAGTTAGGTAGCACGGGACTTCATCGGGGAGATCCTGAGATTGCATGGTATTTTGAAGAAGATGGTTTCGAAAAGGGATGCAAAGTTCACTTCCTAGTTTCTGAAAGAGATGTTTGCAAATTTTGGGTACATAGTTTTCCTTCAACACAACTTATCATCCACGAACATATGGACAGATAGAGAGGGTCAACACGATACTAGAGGATATGTTGAGGATGTATGTCATGCATCAACAGAGGAGATGGTAGGAGTACCTTCCATTGGTAGATTTCACCTATAATAATGGTTATCAGGAGTCACTGAGGATGAGTCCGTTTGAGGCACTCTATGGGCGGAACTGTAACACTCCCATCAGTTGGAGGGATCCATTAAACAAGGTAATTATTGGACTGGACATGTTGACAAGCATGGAACAGGAAATGAATGTTATAAAGAAGAATCTAAAGGCATCACAGGACATGCATAAAATTTATGTAGACCAACACAGGGCATTTAAGGAGTTCCATGTTGGGGAGCATGTGTATTTTTGCATCAAGCCCAAGAAAAGATCCTCAAGGATTGGATCATGTGCCAAGTTGGCACCACGGTATTGTGGAAATTTTGAGATCCTTGAGAAGATTGGACCAATGTCCTACAGACTTGCACTGCCTTTGATAGTGAAATTCCATGATGTTTTTCATGTTTCGTATCTTAAAATATATGTAAAGGATGTTGATCATGTTATTAATTGGTTTGTATTGCAGGTGGAGCAAGAAGGAGAATTCCAGCAGGAACCTCGATGCATATTGCGGTGGAAACATCTCGTGCTCCGAAGCAGATAAATCGAGAAGGTTAAAGTGCAATGGAAGCACTATGGGACCAATGAAGCTACATGGGAGATGACTGATCAGAAGCGAGTTATGTATCCTTCATTATTTTGGATTGAAGGCAAATGAGTTTTGATATTGTACACATTTATGTATGGTTGTTATTGTAAATACTACAATGAGTTAAGTTATAAATATCCAATAAGCGGTATGGTTGTCATGTTATCATGCTTTACATGATGGTTTTTATTTTGAGCAGGATGTTATTGTAAATATTGCAATGAGCTGGGCTATAAATCTCCATAGGTAGTATGTTTTTTCTTTTGGCAGTTTTGTTGGGTATAGGTGTGGTTTAAAATCGAGGATGGTGTTCCCCTAACGGGGAGGGGTCTATAACAACCTCAGGTTAAAATTTCATGTAATCAAATCTAATAAAAGCAAAATAAGACCATGGGCAAGGGACACTTATTCCAAGTTGAGTGTCGGGAAAAATATCCTAGTGGGCATCACTTGTTGTTTTTATGGCCAAGGGAAATTAATAAAGGAAATGGCTAAGGATTTGGAAAGGAAAAAAGGTATTTTTGGCACATTATTTATGAAAATAATGGAAATTAGGAGAAAAGGAAGGTGAAAGGTCACATGTTGCATGTGAGGAGGAAAATGAAGGAAAATAATGGAAAATTGAAGAATTTAGAGGCCTCAGAGCATCAGTGGGTGGCCCTTTTTTCAGTTCAGTTTTAGAATTTGTCTCAAAGAGGAGAAGAGAATAAAAAAGAGAAAGAAACTGAACAAGAAAAGGAAGGAAAAGGAAAGGAAAGGAAGGAAAAGGAAATCGAAGTAAGGACAAGGAAAGAAAAAGAAGGCAATGAACAAGCAGGTTCAACTAGAATACTTGCAAGTAACAGGTTGCATGTATGATTTCCTAGCTGGTTTTTACATGTATGGTATGTGCATGTTGGTATTCAGTTCTTTTGTTGTCATTGGCATGGATTTTGTTGGGTTTTGACAATGTATTTTAGCCTAGCCTTGCCATTTCTAGATAGCCATGGTGTGATGGGATTTTTCTCGGTTTGAGCTTTGGATTGCCGAAACATTTTGGATCTAGGTGAGGTGGTCTCAAGAAAATTCCCAAAGGCCTAGGAATCCCTTGACCAGTAATGGCGGGATACATGGTAAATCCTAAGGGTGGAGATGAAAAAATTCCTCAAGGTATTTTTGAAGAAATTTTGAGGCATCCAAGCTCAGTTCGGTTTTGTGATCTCAGTACCGGTTTAGGTGATATCATGTTATCATGAGGGTTGAGGTGGTTTAACCTCTGGATTCCCTTGGTTGTGTTTGGATTGGTTTATCACATGAGATCCCACACTGATGCTTGGAATATGGAACAGATATGATTGGATGAAAGAAATAATTTGGTTCAGCCAATCTATGGTCGGGTGGAATGTGGAAGTCCCGAACCCAGTCAGCATTTGACTATGTTTAATAAAAGCTAAGTTTCTCTTTCTTTTGATAATAAAATGTACTAGTGATTATGTGGCTTTAATGGTTGTTCTATTATGTTTATTTATCTAGTTATATGTTGGTTATAAGCATGGCTTAATGACAGTTCTTAGTCATGGATCTTTTCAAGTTTTTACTTGTAATTGAATGAATAATGAATGCAACACCTAATTGGTGTTATGACAGCTAATGTGAGAAGGAAGTGACCCTTCTCGTGAAACCTCAAATAAATTTTCATTCCCTTATGATCAGACCTGCATTCATTACCTGTAGGTTGCATATTTACCAAGTGTTTAACAGAATGTCAGTCCTAGTTAGGGATGGTCAGGTCAAGTCCTAGCTTCAGTTTTTGGTTTAGAAACATTTTTTTTATGTCATTTATCTTGTCTCGAAGTGTCACCGAGTTATGGGAAGAGATCTGAGTCCTGTTCCTAAAAAAGTGGCACAGAAATTAGAGTAGTTGGAATAGAATTGAGGAAAAAAGTCCATAGTCGCATGGAAGCAAGCTTATGAGTGTGACTAGGAACCCATAGTTGCATGGAGGCCTTAGTAATGGAGCGACTAGGGCTCTAGGTAAGGGAAAAAGTGATTTTTCTGAAGGGTTGGACAGCTGGATGGGTTGGGTTACTCTTGGAGGTCCTTTGGTACCTGAGGGAAGTCAGTAAGGTCTTAAGTTGTCGACTCCATTTCCTTAAGGTCACTTAGTGTTTATTTTTGGTAGCATCGTAAGTGCATTAAGTCTCTAAATTTGTGGAGAGGCTTAGGCACATGTATTCCAAAGAACCCAAAAATCGTTTGTGAAAATTCCACTCATAATGTGTTTTATTAAAATAATTAATTATTTTAATCTGAACCTAAGTTTAAACTTAGGAAAATTAAATAATTAAATGGTATTAATAAAACATAATGTGAATCTTCTAGAGAACATGCATCAATTCAAGTTATAATCATAGTCATTGATTGGAGATCCAATCTCGGTCGTTGAAGTCTCAACGAGAAGGTTATAACGGAATGCTTGAGGGTCATTTGGAAAGATACACTGAGTGAATCTAGATATCGAAATTTATGAAGTGAGAATTGTTGAAGATGAGAAATTGATCTAAGTGATTCCAGCGTAGAGAGGGGCAAAGATATATTCCAGAGAGAGAGTGATTTTCTTAGCCGAAAAATCTTCAGCAAAGAGAGGCAGAGAGATATCCAGCAGAGCCATAGAAGTTAACGCAGACCCACACAGGACTACGCAAAGACGAAGAGGGTTTCCGAGATTTTGGTGTCGGTTCAGTTTCAGAAGCCAGGAACCACTGTGTTAGACCTAGAGCCTAATATATGAGATTACAGGAGGTATATCGATCTATTTCTTGGGTGACGCAGTGCCTAGAGGAGATGATGCAGTGCCTACGCAGGTACCTCCAGGGGCATCTCATCTAATGTCCAGATCAAACGGATTTTCTAGTGATTGAGTGAGGTAAAACTCACAATATTTATGTCAGTATTTCTCTCTCTGTAACTGAATAACCCTTGTGGTATTCAGAAATGTATTAAAAATTTGCTACTGCTTAATAAAATAAAACCCTCAGATCTGTTGCACTCGTTTTCCCGCATTGGGTTTTTCTGGGGAATTTCGTCCAAAAATAACGGTCTCCTATGTTTATATTCTTTCTTGGCTCAATTTCCTTGTTTCAGAATCATAAGTAATTAAGTGCAGGATGCTTCTGTAATTTGCTTCAATATTTAATGAAGAAATCTAAAATAATTTTGTAATTTAATTTACAAATAGCATAAGTAAATTCAGTTGGTTGTAGTAGGATTCTAGGGATCATTTAGATCTATGAATTTTTACATGGTATTGGAGCATTTAATGTGAGACAAAAAAAGTATATCTAGCACTGAAGCGAAGGTCGAATTTCTGCAGCAACAATAGATCGAATCCCCAGAGGGATTGCATAGTTCTAGCCAGAAGGGCTGAATTTTCGAGGTGATCTCTTTCTGAGTGAGTCGAAAAAATTCCGAATCGAGATTTTGTTGAGGTAGAGGGAGAACCACATATCCTTCACACAGAGCCAGAGGGACGCATTTTTATGTAAGAAATTACTGTGCATAGAAGCGTCAGACGAAGAAGAATAGCACATTGTGAGGGAATTATTCCTTAGTGAGTTCCTTGTCAAGGAATTCAATTTTTCTCATTTTTTAAGCAACAGAGGAGCAACAGACTTACCAAATCCATCAGGGAGTGCATAATCCAGCCCAGAAGCTACACAATAGGTAGAAAGAGGGAGAATTTTGACATTTTTTCGGCTGAGATGGCAGCTCACAAACTTAGAGATTAGGATCGGTTGGAGGAATCCTCCAACTACATGATCTACAAGGAAAGAATCAGATTCCTTCTAGACGAGTATGATCTCAAGAAGTTCATAGACAATGTGTTTGATGTACCTACAGATCCAGATCAGAGTAAAAAAGTACAAGTCTAATATAGAAAAGGGAAAGAGGCTAATCCTTGATGGTTTCAAGGATCATATAGTCTCTCATATAGCTAGTAAGGACACAACCATGCATATATGGGAGGCCTTGTTCGTGCTATACAAAGGAACTTCCGAGCAGAGGAAGATGTAATTGGAGCTGAAGCTCCGAATGATCCAGATACAAAAGGGGGAGTGCATTGTTCCATTCCTTACGAGACTTCAGGATATCTATGATTAGTTGGAAGTTGTGGTATCCACCCCAATTGCTACAACTATGGTGAGACTAGCTAAGTCCCTAAGTAATAGTGTAGTCCCTTATTATGTTAGTGTAGCCCCCCTTATTGTTATTGTTGTACCCTTGTGACCCCCATATTTTTATTATTGTGCCCTTACATTATTATTGTTAGGTCGGCTAGGATTACATTGTGGCCCCACTAGGGTTACATTGTGGCCCCATGGACTCCTATATAGAGAAAGGAAGTTTTGTCATTTGTATCATCCAAGAATTGTTCATTCATGTAATATATTGGAGGTTTCCCCCTGAAAGTGGCTTATTTCTAAGGCGTTGATATCTCTTTTCTTCTATTTTTGGAGTTGGTTTCACAACATTTGGTATCAAGCATTGGATTCTAGGGTTTCGCTGCTTCAAATAGATCATCGTAGAATTTTCGCTATAACTTTTTTTTCTAAGAAGGTTCAGAAGATGAAATTTTTAGACTGCGAAGTTGAAATCCTGAGTAACATCGTCGCAAAATTTTAGAGCTTGGTTCGCAATATTTTTGGAGATATGATCTGTGGAATTTAGGGATTCTTGCAGGCTCTTGAATTTAACCTAAACAGGTCATCGCGTAGTTTTCTCTATAAATATTTTTCTACGAGGTTTCAGAAGCTGAAATGTTCATAGAGTGAAGCTGAAATCCTGAAGAACCTCCTATAAAAATTTCAGATCTTGGTTCGCAATACTTTTGGAGATATGATCTGTGGAAATTAGGATTTTTTCAGGCTCCCGAATTTCATCTGAAAGAGGTGACCGTGGGAGAAATGTCATAACTCTCTCTGAGCATCAGATTGAGATTCTGTAAAAAGTGGCCACAATTACACAAATTGGAGTTTCTTCTATATCAATTTTAGAGCCAAAAGAGGAAATAGTGACACGTGACAAGTCGTACAATTTTGCTCTACTGAACTAGTCCATAATTAGGTCATCATAGGATATTGGGAATATCTTTGTCTTCAAGAATCCAAATCAGGTTAGACCTATGGAATTCGAAAGAATATTCAGAGGGCTACTTTAGAGCCAAATTTCAGATATTGAAGATCTGAAATCACAAAGATAATTCAGTTTCAATATCTAGCTCCTCAAAATCAAGAAAAAGGTGTGTATTTGGTTTCTAAAATTGCATAATGTTTGTTTGAAAAAATAGTTTGAAGTGATTCCAAGGGAATATTTTAGAATTTTTATTAGTATTGGGTTCTATAGTGCCTCCAAAAAATAATTCCATACCCATTAAGCCCTTAAAAAGCTATACTATGACACATGAAGAGGAAGAATTGCAATATGAGATCAAAATTACGATACCAAGTGCAACAAATTTCGATCTTACGAAGAGCAACCGAAGATGACATAGATGGTTTAAAAGCATAAATGGAGGCTAATTTGGATGGTTTGAAGGATCAAATAATAGCTAATATGGATTATAAATTAGTGGAATATCACATCGAGCATCAACAACAAGTTCTCCAACTCTCAAAGGATAACCTAACTTTGGTGCAGAATATAATGAAACAACAGGAAGATCAACATCACATCGAAAGAAGTTCTGAAGGAGTCACAAAAACAAGAACTTGACAAGTACAATAAATTTCAAAGTATCTCACCAAGTGGAAGAACTTTCTTGTAGAAGATTCCACATGGGAGGATGATAATTTTATACAGAAGCATCAAGAAATAATCAAGCGTTGAGGACAACACTTGTTTGAAGGAGAGGGGCATGTTAAGTCCCTATATTAATAGTGTAGTCCCTTATTATGTTAGTGTAGCCCCCTTATTATTATTTTGTACCCCTGTAACCCCCATATTTTATTATTGTTCCCTTACATTATTATTCATTTTGGCCCTACTAAGTTACATTGTGGCCCCACTAGGGTTATATTGTAGCCCCATGGACTCTAATATATAGAAAAGGAGGTTTTCATTTGTATCATCAAGAATTTTTCATTCATGTAATGTATTGGAGGTTTCCCCTTGAAGTGGCTTATTTCTAAGGCATTGATATCTCTTTCTTCTATTTTTTAGGGCTAATTTCTATGATAGTGGCAATTTTTTTGTCCAAAAATATCTTGGGCGGGGAAGCCTCTTGGGGTTGGGAGGTGATGTGAGCGACTCTTGAACTTCATTTGGGTAGGATCCTTGAGGAACCCACCTCATAAATCGTCACCTTGCTATGAGAGCCCATGATTAGTAGCAGCGGGATGGTGGAGTTTTCAGTGGGATCCGAGGAGTGATGAAGCAATAGATGCAGTGGTTAGCAGTGCCAGAATCTTAGCAGTGCAGACTAGAGAGGTGGCAGTGCTCAGCGGCACAGTGCAGTAGCTTCAATGGTGCAATGGATTAAGAGGGAAACGTGGGACTAGCAGCATTCATATCTTCAACAGCGAGGTTCATCCACTGAACGCTTGCTCAGTTTTTGGGTGGTTTTAGTTGCTTCTCTCAGTAACTGAGTTGCAGTACAGATGTAGTGCTAGCAGTGGCAATGCTAGCAGCATAGTAGATGCAACACTTGAGAGGGAGTTTTAGTAAGGATGTAGCATTGGCAGTGGCAGTGTTAAGGGCGGTAGTATAGTTATAGCAACAACATAGTGTTTGGTGGACAAATTTTCATACATCAGCAGTGCAGAGGATGCTTCACGATCAGAGAAATGTGCAACAGGCATGATTATTAGAGAACTTTCCTCTCTAAGAGGGAGTGTTGATTTTTTGTAGCATCGGAAGTGATATAAGTCTCAAGATTTGTGGAGAGGCTTAGGCACATGTATTCCAAAGAAACCATAAATAATTTATGAAAATTCCACTCAGAATGTGTTTTAACCTTAATTTTAAACTTATGAAAGTTAAATAATTAAAGGGTATTAATAAAACACAGTGTAAATATTCTAGAGAACATGGATCAAATCAAGTTATAATCTTAGTCATTGATTGGAGATCTAATCTCAGTCGTTGAAGTCTCAACGAGAAGGCTATAACGGAAGACTTGAGGGTCATTTGGAAAGATACATTGAGTGAATCTAGAGATTGAAATTTCTGAAGTGAGCAGTGATCAAGACGAGAAATCGATCTAAGTGATTCCAGCGTAGAGAGGGGAAGAGATAGCTTCCGGAGAGAGTGATTTTCTGAGCTAGAGAATCATCAAAAGAGAGAGGTAGAGAGAGATCTAGTAGAGCTAGTGAAGCTCACGTAGAGCCAGCCCAAAGCCACACAGGGCTACGCAGAGGTTGCGCAAAGGCCAAGAGGGTTTATGAGAAGGCCAAGAGGGTTTTTGATATTTTGTTGTCGAATCAATTTCAAAAGCTGAGAGTCAGGGTGTGATACCAGGAGGCTGAGATCTAATATTTTGGGAGGAAAATTGATCTATTACTTAGGTGATGCAGTGCCAAGAGGAGGTGACATAGTTCCTATGCAGTCACTGCGCAGAGGCAGAGCAGGGACCTCCAGGGGAATCTCATCCAGTGTCCGGATCTGCGAGATTTTCTTGTTATTGAGTGAGGTAAAACTCACAATATTTCTGCCAATATTTTTCTCTCTTGACTGAATAACCCATGTGGTATTCAGAGATGTATTCAGAAATTTCTACTGCTTAATAAAATAAAACCCTCAGATCTACTGCACCGATTTTCCCACATTGGGTTTTTTCGGGGAATTTCGTCCAAAAATAACGATGTCCTATGTGTATACTTTTCTTTGCTCAGTTTCCTTATTTCAGAATCATAAGTAATTACGGGTAGTTTGCTTCAATATTTCATGAAGAAATATGAAATAATTTTGTAATGTAATTTAGTTAGTTGCAGTAGGATTTTGGAGATAATTTAGATATAGGATCTTTCACACTTAGGAGGTTGATTCATATCATAGTGATCCTAAAATCATGTTTACCCTGTGAAATTCGGTGAAAGTGGGTAAATATTGGAGGAGGTGTTGCATCCCTAAAGCTTGAGTTTTATTGTACCAATCCCTAAAGGATTGAGACTGGACCTATCAACAAAGTATACCATGCCATCTATGTTTTCGTCAAACTTGTCAAGTGCTTCTCTCTGAAATGACATTGGAAAGTGGCACCTATGTTAAGAAACCATGCATCTCTCCAAGAATCATATAATATGTAAAACACATCCTCATGCAAACCAATATTACAATGAGCAACAATGTAATGAGTTTATGTAATGCCCCTTTGTGTTCATGTAAATATTTTTTCTTTAGACTGAACTATTTTTAGTAATGGCTATAAATCCATAGGGAAATTATATTGAAATACAACATGGTGAAGTATTAAATAAACTTGAATAAATTTAATGAGATCCTTACCCAAAATCTAGAAACTAAGGTGGACGAATAAGAACATGATAAAATTCCCTTAATTAGTCCTAAAAAATCCCTAGGAGTGGATTAATGTGATTTAATATGGTTGGGAGAAAAAAATATATTAAATCATTCAATGTGGAAAAAAACTTTGAGAAAGGGTGAATAAAGTGTTGCAGGAGAGAAATACGAGCTTTAACGAAAAAGGGAAGATACATTTTCGAAAAATAGGAAAAAATCCTAGGCCATTGGACTAGAAGACCATAGAAAGCGGGACATCGCTAAAGAAAGTTTGTTAGGGAAGTAAGGCATAAAAAAGCCTTGCCTAGAATCACAAGACATTGTTGATTCAGAGGGAAGGAGATCTCAGCTCGGGGGAGAGCCTATGGTGGAGGTTCATGGTTGGGTGGAAAAATTTTCTTCCCAAGGATTCCAGTAAGTATTACAGTTATATTTTTTATTACTGATCATCTAAATCATTCTATTGTTATTTATTAATTTGAAAATTATTTGCCCTTTTCTAAAATTGTGGTAGGCATTGTAGCCATTTTGCATGATATTATGTGAAACTTGTGGTAATCATCTAAATCATTCTATTGTTATTTATTAATTTGAAAATTATTTTCCCTTTTCTAAAATTGTGGTAGGCATTGTAGCCATTTTACATGATATTATGTGAAACTTGTGGTGTATATATATATATATATATATATATATATAAACTGATAGTGGCTAGATATACTACGTATAAGTCTCTGTTAAAATTCTCAGTATCTAGGTGAAAGATCAAAGAAGAATAGGCATGACTTCTCAGAACAGTCTTAGCCCAATTTATTTTGGGCGAATTGGTTGTTCATAACATAATTTCTTATTCCGTGGTATATATATATATATATATGTTTTTAGAATTAGTGGTTTATATATATATATATATATTCAATGTTGTGGTTTAATTACATAAGAGTAAAGTTAAGTGTTTTAGTTAATTGAAAACAAATTGTTTTATTATTCTATGCGTAAGGAAGAAGATTCGAATTACAGAAAAACAAAGATAATTGTTTTAGTTAATCAAGAAAAAATTGTGTTCTTATTTCACGCGTAAGGAGGAAATGAAAGCAATGTTTAAAACTATTGACATTAATCTGGTAGGCGCAAAAACAGTCAATATGGAGGGAATTTGGTTATTATCAAAAATAAAACATCATGTATATACATATATGGTGATGATAATAGAATAAACTAGAATATAAATTTTTCCAATAGAAGATATAGAGGGGATTATATCCAGACCTTACCAAAAAATACCTTGTGCTGCGAATATTAGCATCCTGGAGTAGGCATCGATCCAGATACCTTGTTTCTTGGAATACCCCGTTACTTCTTGAATGGGGATCAGTAAAATCCAGAGAGTAATGACAAACATAGAACCATTGTTTTACACATTTTACATCATAAGTGAATTAAGCAATATACCAAATGCAGTAGAGGGTTTTTACCTAGTGAAAATCAGTGAGGAAACCTGCATAAAATAAATAAATATTTCAGGGGTTATGTAATTGAATAAATTATAGTGTGGGTGCAATGATATAACATAATAAAATACAAAATAAATAAATTTTTGTTTATAACCAGAAACTGGGTCTTACCAGTGGCTACGCACGGGGAGTTCCTAATGAGAAGGTGACTACAGGAGTGCCAAGGAAACAAAACACCAGGAGCCATCCATATCTCCTCATCATGACACTAGTGATAGAGATTGATACCAAAAGTTTTGAGAAGGGCTAGGTGTGATACCGTGGTGACGCGAAATCAACATATTTCCTCCAAGGTGACATGGTTACCCTCTAAGGAACTCACTGGTAAAAATCTCCCCATATAACCAAAGACTGAGTAAAAATAGGGTAGCGTGCGAATGATTAGGAAAACAAAGGATGGTAAGGAGTTAGGGTTTGCAAAGAAACCCACAACCATTCGATCACCTCGATTAATCTAAAATGTTCACCCAAATTCAAACTAACAACCAACCCCAAACCCATGTGACCGGTGCGTGATGATGGAGGCATGGCATGACAGGATTTGTCATGCAATGTCAAAGGGTAGTTCCCTTCCCATCAAATGTCGTGTAAAGAATATACAGTTGGAACACAACATTGGATCAATAAAAATATCATTGATATAGTTTGGTAGATAACATTAAACCATTAACTACTATAATATCAGATGAAAAATTATGGTAAATATATTCATATAACGAAAATCACTTTGATTTTAGTATGTGCACATTATATCATACATGGATTATGGTTATACACCACCAAGATTTCACAAGGTCCCATAAGACACGTGATATGAACCCTAGGACGTAGTAAATAACTAACAAGTATGGTGAGACTTTTAGTAATGTAAGTAACAAAAAAAAATGTATATATGTTTCCTAAGGTAGTCATGTAAAGAAGTAGAATGAGGTTAATAGATAAATAAGGAGAACAGGATCAACCTATGTTTAATGTTATACCCTCCTTCATTATCAGTCTGAATTCAATAAATATAAATTGATTAATATCACAGTTAATAGTTAACATAAAGTGGTAATTATAGTTTACAAAAAAAATTGTATAACAGAGGTACATGAAAAGTGGTATCAGAGCGCCTCATTTAAGACTGTGCCTACAATGGCCAATCAAAGTTAAAAATTAAATAATAATAATAATAATAATAAATAAATAAATTGTTTATTGAAATATAATTAAAAAATTAATGATAGTAGGTTGCACTAGTTTATAAGGTACATAAGTGAAGAAAATTATTCAAGATTGTAGGGGAATATTCTCCAGCGATAACAGGCAGGGAAGACATATATGTTGAATTGGGAGGATGAGGCACTACACCAAATTCCAAGATTTTGGAAGTTATAAGAAATCTACAACAGGAATTGGCTCAACCCATAAACAACAATGAAAGATTTTTGAGAGCTAGTGAGGAGTAGGAACGTATGATAATTGAATTGACAAAAAAATCCAGCCATAAAAGTGTAGAACTAGAAGGTTTGAAGCGGAAAGAGGTAGAGAAAAATTCATAAAAGTCTGAAAGTGCTAATGATTCAGATAAAACGTATTCAAAGTCGCATAAAAAAATGGAATTGCAGGGAGAATTTCGGAAAATTAAACCCCCTACTTTTGATGGGGAAAGGGAGGAAGATGCAGAAGTGTGGATTTTTAACATGATTAAATACTTCCAGGTGTATTATTTTGAAATTAATTTGAAGGCCCGACTGACTATTTACCAGTTGTGAAGAAAATCCACTCTGTGGTGGGAGTGGGCTAAAAGTATACATCTATTGGAAGAAAAAATAATTTATTGGAAGGAATTTCAGAAGCGTTTTAAATCTCGTTACCTGAGTGAACTATATTATGATGACAGTGCTAAGGAATTCCATGAATTAAGGTTGGGGCAACTTACCGTGGATGAGTTTTTAACAAAATTTACAAACTTACTATGGTATGTGCCCTATATTAAAGAGGAGAAAGCAAAAGTGCATAGATTTTTGAACTATTTACCAGCTCCTTATAAAGAGAGGATTGAGTTATACAACCCCAATACCATGGATGAAGTAGCAAGGAAAGCTATATTATGTTACCCTTAGTTCAAAAATAGAAATGAAGCATCAAAACCGTGGCAAAATAGGGATACATTTTTTTTTTCCACAAACATAAAAAGACAGAAACCTCCCTACCTTAAACACTTTAGGAAGGAACAACATAGGAAGAAGTTTAATAAGGGAAGTGTGAATCAACTAGCTCAACCTCACACAAGTTCAAATACCATGGACCCGAACAACAAAAATAGCATAGGAGGTTAGGAATGGGAACCGTTGCAGCGTTGGGGTTGCAGTGAGCCACATCTATTAAGGTATTGTCCCCATAATCTGTGATCAATTCAAAATATTCAAGCAGAACATGAAGCAACTATTGTAAATTATGTGGCCATAAACATTCCCATAATTAGTGCGACATTAGAGGACAAGCAGGTTGGTCATCAATCTACAATGGTTGATAGTTGAGGTACTATCCTAAACAGATTTGTTTCTATTTTAATTGATCCTGGGGATATTTAAGTTATATTAGCCCCCAAATTGTGGAAAAATGTAAATTAAAATCAGATTTTTTTTAGAAAGAATGGTTGGTACAACTAGAAACCAGTTCCAAACGAAAGGTAACTCATCAAATAAGACAATGTCCTTTGGAATTGAATGGTTATTCCATAAAAATGAATTTAAACATTCTTCGGTTAGGATCATATGCTATATTAATTGGCATGAATTGGCTAGAAAAATAGAGAGTTGTCATAAACTTCTTGGAGAAAATTGTAAGTTCTGTAGATCAAATGGGCAACCCAAATTGATAAAATGAAAACCAAAACCAATTTCAATCGGGAAAATCTCAGCATTACAGTTAAAAAGGACTACAAGAAAAGGATTTCAAGTATAAATGGTGCATGTGGAAAAGGATGAACAACAAACATAAAAAGAAAGGTTAGAGACTTTTTCAGTCATAAGAGAGTTTCTAGATGTTTTTCCGGAGGAAATTCTGGAATTACTCCATTGTAGATATAGATTTCTCATATAGATTTCTCTATCGACTTAGTACTAGGTGCTAACCTCGTGTCTAGAGCTCCTTATAGAATGAGTATAACAGAGTTACTAGAGTTAAAAATGCAGTTATAAGAGCTACTAGATAAGGGTTATATATGACCTAGTGTATCACCACGGGGGGGCCATGTAACTTTTCTTATTCTGCTTTTCACAGTGAATTTCCTATTTTTTCAGTCCTCTCTTAATCCAGTCTCTTTTGAAATAGGTGATGCATTTACTTTTGTAAATCTATGCTGCTTATGTACACTTCTATTGGTCCACCTGGGACATTACTATTTGTCAAGAAAAAACATGGCACATTTATAATGTACATCGACTATAGGTAGTTGAATAAGTTAGCTATAAAAAATAAATATCCACTACCCTGGATTGATAACCTATTTGATTAAGGGAGGGAAAAAATTGTCTTTTCAAAAAATGATCTAAGAACTGGTTACCATCATTTACGAATAAAATATGGGGATGTTCACAAGACAAATTTTAAGACTTAGTATGGACATTATGAGTTCGTAGTGTTACCCTTTGGTCTCATTAACGCACGAGCAACCTTTATTTGTTTAATGAATAATGTACTTCACAAATATCTTGAAAGATTTGTGTTAGTATTCATAGATGACATCCTAGTGTACATTAAATATGAAGAGGAGCACCAAGAACATCTCATATTGGTATTAAAGACTTTAAGATAACATTAGCTTTATGAAAAAATCAACAAATGGGAGTTTTACAAAAACAAAAATTAGTATTTAGGCCACATTATTTCCAAAGAACACTACAAGGAAAAGAACCTCTAGCGGATGTTTTTAAGGAACCCCTTATAAAAATAGCCTAGATACATGTTTGTAGCAGAGGTCTCTAGAGGAGGTTGGTGGGTGGATGTTTTTGCAGATGTTTTTTGTCCAGTGCGTTTCTCATCATAAGCTGCACTAGTGCATTTTACTCACAACGCACTAGTGTGTACTAAAAAATGGCACACCAAGACACTATGCTCTCCGTACAAACCCACTCGGTGCATCTAAGTAATATAGTGCACTGGTGCTCTACACATAAACAAGCCCGGTGCGTCTTAGTAAAACAGCGCACCGTAACGATGTGTAGTACACCATCGATAATACCGTTTGGTGCTTCTCAAAAACCCGCGCACCAAAACATGGTTAAATAATAATAATAAAATCTGGTTGTAAAAATGCCATTTTTATTCTTTAGTGCTCCAGACCTCTCAAGCACCGGTGTGAATTTGTCTTGTGTGAGGTGCCTTGCCATCGGTGATCCCAATGCATGCATAATTGTCGTCCATTTCCCACTTTGTGCAGTTCGAATTTTCGAAAACAATGGGCAAATTTGGTTTCTCCAATTCCTCAGCAAATATGCCTTCTCGACGCGCAAATGTACATGTATTTTACTTTTTCTCAATGACTAAACGTTTTAGTGTATTAGATTTCTAAAAAACCTTAAAATTAACTGTTTAATATATATATATATATATATATATATATATAGCACAATGCGCTATAGCCATTCGGCTCGCACCATTCACGGCGCTGCCTGTAATTTACAGGCCACACTGCGAATGGTGCTAACGAAAACCACATCGGGTTCCGGTGTGATACCGAAAAATCGCGCATCGTGACGAATTTTAAAACTAACATGGCGATGCAGTCGTTTAAACGAACGCACCGTTGACTATGTACAAGTGTTGGGAAGGCGGTGCGTTGACCAAAATATTCGCCCCAGGGTGGATAGTTAGGTCAGCGCATCGCCCGCCTCACAGAATTACATAGTCAATGGTGCGGTCATTTACAGGACCGCATCGTTGACCATGTAATGTCGTGTGGCAGTGTGTTGACCAAATTATCCTCCCCGGGGCGGATAATCAGGTTAGTGCATCGCCCGCCTGAAAAAATTACATAGTCAACGGTGCGATCATTTATAGGACCGCACCATTGACCATGTAATGTTGTTAAGCGATGCGTTGACCAAAAGATCCACCTTGGGGTGAATATTTTGGTCAGCGCGCCGCCCACCCAACAGTAGTACATGGTCAATTGTGTGGTCGTTTAAGGGACCTCACTTTTGACCATGTATTATTGTTGGGCGGTGTGTTGACCTAACTATCTTCCATGGGGAAAATATTTTCGTCAGCGCATCACAGAAAAATAACATTTTATGTTTTGTGGTGCGCAAGCAATTTCCATGTGCACCGAGAGCGATGCGCGATAAATACATACGCACTAGTACTGGTGCAGGACTATTTTTTTGGGCACACCGACTGGTTTTTAAAATATATATATATATATATATATATATTTTAAATACATGTCTTATTTAATAAAAAAAAATTATTTGATATGTGAATCATTCATCGACGTCAATGGAGAGAAAAAAGGGAATAGAAAGAACATATGGAGGACCAGTATAACATGATTCACCTGTCAGAGGCACGAGAGAGGGAGAGAATTATGTACCATCGCCCTATTACGGCAACCACCCAGTTGCTCCTAAGGGAGGTAGGCTTCCTCAAGTTATATGAGGAGGATACATCCCTAAAGGACCACAGTGGGTTATTGATACAACTCTTCTTCAGGTGGGATGCCCACCGACAGGCATTCTGGGTCGGTCCTGGTCAGTGATACGTGCCCACTGAGGAGGAAATATATTTTATTACTAGCCTATCTAGGAGAGGGAAGGATTTTCCCCAGTTCCCAGATGTCCCCGTTTGCTATGCAGCAGGGAGTCAGTTTGCATACTCCCAGAGATACATTAGAGATGATATAGTTTCTCCTGTAGATTTTTAGGTGTCTAGTAGTTAGTTGTGTATTTCTTTGTTTGGTGCAGAGGAGGTGAGGTGCCTATCGCTACTACTGACGACCATTTCACACTATACCAATGACGGACAAAAAATTAGTTGCCCACTTTAATTTTATTTTGATTTTTTATTCCAGGTGCCACGACTTGTGAGATGGTCTACGACTTTTTTGCAGTAGTTTTGTAGAGCATTAGATAGATATCGTTCTCAGGCATGTGGGAGGTTGACCTTCCCTTTTACTTCAGAGTTATTTTGTTTATTTTTTAAGAGGTTTCTAGAGACAGGGCCTTCTTTTGTTCAGCATCCTCGTAGGCCGATGTTGCATGTAAGGATGTAGATGTGGGGGTAGATGATGCCCAAGAGGGGCCAATCTATCTTTCCCACCAGGATATCTCCTGATGCACTGGAGTTTCTATCCAGTGTTGATGATCACTCCTTTGTTCTGGTGCCATGTCCGTATGTTGGTTTGGATTGGCGAGGGTGTAATAACATCCTCTTCACACAGGATGAGCCGCCGGATGCGAGAGGTAATATTAGTGTTTTATTTAAATTAATATAGTTTCATTTTAATGTCTTAATTAATTAATTAAAATTATCAAATTTATTCTAACACGTTCTTTAACTTGATGTATTAAACTATTTAATGAAATTGTTTAGTTATTGTTGTGTATTATATATTGTGTAGATATTGGGAAATTCGTTGGGGATGAGATTCCAACCCCACCGAATGATCCAGGTGTAGATGCTGACGAGGAGATGGCAGAGGCAGAGGATCAGGGTGACAAACCTGATCTTGATCGGGTGCAAATACCCGTAGGGGTGAGGTGTAGGCCGGACACCCGCTTTAGGATGGAGTTGGGCAACCAAATCTATCAACTTCGAGTTGATGAGGGAGTCTACATGGCTACGATTAGAGAGATTCAGGTAGATCGTAGGCTCACACAGCTCTGGAGAGGCATGCCCCCCGATATGTTGAACCTCTTGCGTCATATCGTTGGAGCTTGCAGAGCACTGGCGCGGGCTAGGAGGGGTAGGCGTCATGGATATGCAGGACAGAGCAGCGCCTCATCTGATGATCATGATCATGAGGGGAGTGATCATAATTATATTACTCCACCTCCTCCTCCTTCACGTAACGACGAAGATCATTATGAGCAGTCAGAATCCAGTCCTGATCAGCGGGCATTGTCTGAGCAGTCTGCACCATCTTAGTAGACACCTAATCCTGAGCAGGCAGTTCCATATGAGGAGGCAGGTCCATCTGAGCAGGCCACACTATCCACTGAGCAAGTTGCTCCATCGACAAGTCATCTGCAGGTAATTCCTAAGCAGACTGCACCATCAACTAATCAGCAGGCACCTCCGGAGCAGGCACGCCATTTATTTGAGCATGAGGCTACACCATCGATTGAGCAGGCCTCGACTAGTACTAATATTGATGTACCACTAGATATTTGACATTTATATGCAGTTATATTACAGTTGCATATTTTTGACATTATATATATATATATATATATGGTCCATGTATTTTATGTTCATATTGATGTTCATCATGATGTGTATATCATTAGGTCATGTTAGATATGTTCATTTAATATGCTTGCAGATAGATGTGTATGTGATAGAAATTATTTGACATGAGATGTATATTTGATGTTTGTGTTGTGATGATGTTATACAATGCTTGTGTTTTGTTATATGATCATGATCACGATGATTAGATTGTGTTAGCTAATTTGAATGTGTATTTTAGTCGAATATGATGTTTGTACGATGGTTATCATGATCATGATGTTTATTTTTAATATTAAATCATGATATTTATTAAATATTATGTCGTAATTGTAATTGAAAATTTAATTTTAATTCTATGTAAAATTGTAATTGTAATTGTATGTAAAATGTTTGTAAAATTGTAATTGTGATTGTATGTATTCATGTCATGATTCAATTTTATTTAAATTTGTAAATTTGTAAATTTGTAAAATTAAAAAATGTAATTGTAATTGTAAGCATAGCAATTGTAATTGTATTTTTAATTGTTATTGTATATAAAATTGTAAAATTGTAACTGAAATTCTAATTCTAATTGCAATTCTAATTCTAATTGTATTTGTATGTGAAATTGTAAATTATAATTGTAATTGTAATTGTAATTCTAATCTTAATTGTAATTGTATGTAAAATATTTGTAAAATTTTAATTGTATTGTAAAGTAATTGTAATTTTAATTTTAATTGTAATTGTATGTAAAATTTTAATTGTAATTGTAATTTTAATTTTAATTGTAACTGTAATTGTATGTAAAATATTTGTAAAATTGTAATTGTAATTGTATGCATATTGCGAAATTGTAAAATTGTAATTGTAATTGTATGTATTATCATCATTCAATTTTATTCAATTTTTTAAATTTGTAAATTTGTAAAATTGTAAATTAATTGTCAATTTTGAACCATAACTACCGTAAGTAAAATTTATACTGTAAATATGGTTAAATTACCATAATTGTAAATTTGTATGAATATAAATAATTGTAAAATAATAAATCTAGAATTATATGAAATTTTATAACATAATAAAGTTCAGAAAATAATGCAAATAAATTCATGTTTAGAATTATCATTATTTTATTATGATCTTACATACCAAAAATAACAGTATACATTTTGAATATATCATTCACACACATATAAATAAATCAAGTAGTTGTATTATTTTAGGAATTGACATTATAAAAAAAAGAACTTTATAGAGTACGCCATTGTTTTCGAGATCAACATAATTGCAAATTATCAAGTGAAATGATTTTAACATTAACACAATGCAAACCAATTAATTCAAAATACATATTATAATGTTTCGAAAAAAGAGAGTCTTGGTTATAAGGTAATTAAGTCCTCTTCTTTGTAAAAACTTAACTTTAAAAGTATAAATGATGAAATAACACATGTACCATATCACTCTCAGTTCTCATGATCACCCTCATTATCTTCCAGCTCGCTTGGCATAATAACTGTTAGTATAAATCTTTTGTCGAAGTGTACAAAAAAAGACCACTTTAGCTACGCATAGCTTATAGCCCTAACATCAAATATGGCTGCCAATATCTTCAAATCTGCAGTTAGTTGATCAAGACAACTGCTGCAAAAATCCAGATCTACGCATAAAAAGACATTAAGCAGTAAAATAAGGTTTTGCTCCATGCATCCAATAGACAAGACAAGAATAATATTTTTGAAAGAATTTTATATTAAGGGAACCTGGGAGGAAAAGAAGAAAGGTGTTTCCAATTCTCCTCAAAGGGATGGGTTCTTGAAAGCCCTCAGCACTTCAGATTTAGAATTTCTCTCTCTTGTTGGTGTAGAAAACCTAGACAAACATAGAACTCAAAGGGAGCTCACAAAGCAAATAATGGAGAATGTGACAATGATAATGGCTCAAAGTCAGACCAAGAGTATAGATCCAGAGTGATCTAATATGAAACAAAAGGTGACAAATGAATGGGAAAACCCTTCTATTTATAACAAAATATTGGGTCATTCTAGATCTTGGTGCATGATTAAAATAATATTAACCAAATCTAGATCCACCTTTTATGGAATATTTTATTATATTTGTTGGAGGGAAAAGGTATTTGACTTAGGTCAAATCCCTTTATTTGTAAATAATAAATAAATAAATGATTTATTTATTATTTTAAGGAAGTGGTTGAATGATAATTAAATAAATAATGGTTTATTTAATAATTTATAAATGATTTTAGTCATATTTAACAAGGAATATTATTTAAATAAGATTTAAATAATTATTCCTAGAAAATAATAAGATAAATAAGGATTTATCTAATTAATTTCCTTGTTTTGGGTTAAATATAACCAGGAATAATAATCAAATTATTGTTTAATTAATTATTCCATGAGGAAAATCAAACAAATATAGATTTGTTTAATATTTCCTTTTGGGGTTTTCTGTTTAGACCATAAACAAACTAATAAATGTGTTTTATTAAGTTATTTTACATAGTGAAAGAAATTTTACTTAGGGTAAAATTGGTCTTACATGGTGTACTTGGGTCCATCTAATGATAGTAGGTTAGATGACCAAAAAATGGTGTAACAGATTGCCCCCCAACGTGTGAGTGTTAGGAGCAAATCGTATGACCGAAGTACGTTGTAAGAACTCAATCACCAGACATCAAAAGGGAAGTCAGAGAGAGAAATGTAAGGTAGACTAATGTGTTGAAGAACTAGACCCTGAGGAGATGAGACTTACAGGTGCAACAAGTCTCTTTTTATGAGTGGGTACCTGTGCTAGAGGCGGCGGGGGAGGCATACCTATGCTTGCCGAGACAAAGTACAAAAGAATAGTGCGTCCAGTAAACAAGGGACCGAACTATAAAGTACATGCTGGCATAACATGAGCCAGATAAAAGAAATAATGAGGAATCCCACATACATTCTGTGCCTAGGATAATAGCCAGGACTTATACAATAATATCTGAGTACATGAGATACAAATACAACCCAAATGCCCCCTTTAAATGGGGAAGGGCTCGCAAAATCTGACTGATACATGCAAATCAAAGAGGCACTGCAAGCGGCTAATGCCGAAATCATCAAATATATGAAGCTGCATCGAAGGCTGCAATGAAGAGGTCATCCGGGCATGTGGGGGGCTACCTGCAGGGCCACCCCCTCATGAGGGTTGAGACATCTCACACACACCTGGGAATCACCAATATCTACTGCTGCATCACTGAACCATCAAGTATACAGATCTTGATCATGCTAAAAGGAGCTGGAGTTGAGAAACAATCAAGTCAAAGGGTAATGAGAAATCCCTTTGCCTAATCCGAGGCACCGAACAAGAGTGGAAGCTGGAACCAAGGTACACCGCCCTCTAGACCTATCTTCTGGAATGAATGATATGATGTCGAGAGAAGGAGGTCTGCCATAGGTGAGGCAATAAGGGATCCTCAACTAAGGCACGAGAGAAAATAATAGAGCGACTGACAGACTAATACCAATGATGATGATGAAATGGGGGATATTGAGTAGCGAATGAATGACTTCCCTTGTTAGAGCATAAAGGGCATGGATGAATTGACAACGACTGACACAATATCATGAGGGATAGGGGATAGTGGGACTGAAGGCCATAATGTGCGACATGAGAGAGGGACCAAGCAATGAAGGATGGAGGAATATAGTGGGATACAAAGGGACTAGGGATAAACTCCATAAATGTGATGATGACTCAACTCGGATGCTCTAAACAAGGGCGACTCAATGGTGCTGCCACACAGTAAAGGTCCAATGGGGGACCATAAAAACATGAGTACAAGATGGTAACTCACGACAAACATCAACACGAGCATGGACAAGTATGGAGGCCAAATGGTGCCCCTAGTATGAGTGTTGCAAGTGAAGAAATTCGATTTTGAGGAGGGTTATGGTTGAGGGGCATAGGTGCCCCAAAGCATGTTATGGTCATGCCAAAATGTATTTAGAAAAAGGGGAATCTAAACACATTTTAATGATGTGGTGCGCCATTTGTTTTCGTTATGGTTATACAGTTTAAGAAAGGAAATGGAGGATTACCAATCTCTTTTAGTACTGCATATATGAATCAAATGGACTTTAAGTTTCCGGGTTGGCATACCTGGTGTCACTATCCCAAAGAGAGGATTTGGAGATAATGAACTGATGCTCTCCCAGAAAACCTATAGGTTGGTTAAAAACAATGTCTAAGAGACTGGGTTGCTGATGTAATGTGAAGGAACGATAAGGGGTATCATCCCTAGAGTGATCTGAAGTGATATGGGACTCGAGAGGTTCGTATAAATGTGGAAGAATAATGGTACTAAAGTCGACACGACTAGATACACTAGGAGAGTTGTGGAGAATTGCTTCTCTCGGTCTCTCAAATATGGGTGCCCCCTTACCAAAACATTGGTTGTCAATGTAATGGCCACACGGTGTATGTGGTTCGAATGCATGGGGTCGATGTAAGGGGGAATAGATAAATTCAGGGGAGGTGATTCCTTCCATAATGTCATCATCGTGATAGAAGATGGGGTGACTAGTGGAAGAAATACCACCTGATGTGGCGAAGCTACCTGACTCATCATCATTAGAAGAGAGGGTCACATGCGCATCGTCACAAGGGGTGACAAAAGAGTAAGCAGATAAAGGATCTACTGATGTTGAGCCCAGGGTGATCGCTGAAAGGGGGTCGAGCGAAACATCAGGGGAAGTCTCCAAGGGTACTTCCACCAAAGGTCTCATGGATGATGATAGGTAGAGGATGGTGGCCGCAGGCTCCGTCATCTCGACTTCGGGAGGGGGAATGCCAATGGGAGCGGGTATATCTTCGAGCTGGCCAGACACATACTGCACGAGGATGGGAGAGGCGGATTGATTTTGTTCAACCTCATACTCGCGAATGACCTCTAAAGAGGCTCGGTAATGCGTCAGGTGAGAACAATGGTGGGAATAATGGCCATGGACACCACATAGAGCATAGGGTTTGTTGGTGCGAAGAGTCTTTGGGTTCTTGGCTGCGGACGAGGAAGAAACAGAGGGTTCAGGGACCATAGAGTTAGGGAACACGACTTTAACCATGGGTTTAATACGGGGCAACTCAGGACAAGTATGGGTGGCATGACCAATGACATCACACAAGGCGCAAGCCTTTGTGGGTAGAGGAGGGACAGGGTCAGTCGGGGTGGCCTTGTCTTTGGATGCCCCCTTGCGAGCTTTGCCTTTCTTTCCCGGAATTGGTCCAACAGGAGAAGGATCCTGTTGAGGTGCTTGTGGCATTGTAGTGATAGAAGAAGTTAGGGGAATCGGTTGAACCGATGTCAAAGCAAGGTACGATTTGGGGTGAACTGGTGGGGTAGCGGCTGGAGGGTCAAGGTACCAGACGGGAATTCCCAGGGTCAAATTGGGGAGGGAAAGGGTGGCCATGATGGGGAGCGAATAGACTCCGGGAGGGGGAGAAAGGAAAGGTATCTGACCAGCGGGGTAATGGCCAGGAGGGACGGTGCCAAGATGGTTGAGACCTAGTGGAGCCGACCCTGGAGGGTAGAGAGGCTCATGGGTACCAGCTATATGGGAAGGTCTAGAAGGAAGAGGTCCTGCTGGCTGAGGCGAAGGGCTAGGAGTAGGTTGCAGTGGACGAGGTTGAGGTTGCTGAATAGCTGAAGCGGGTCGCTTAAGGTCAGCCCGAGATAATTCGCTAAGCTGGGGTCAAAGACAGGAAGAGGAGGAATACCAGGGAAGGTTCCAAGCAAGGATGAGTCTTTGTAGATGTCGGGGGAGACACTGGTCAAATAATCGATGGTTTTCTTATTGGATACAGAAGAGATGGTAGACTTAGGGAAGGTTTGGGATTTTGGTTCATGATATGTCAACTGGTCAATGGTGACTATCTTTCCATTATGAGGGAAAAACATCTTACGGTGGACTGCGGATGGGACAGCAGACATGGAATAAGTGTAACTATGCCATAAAAGAATGTTATAATCAAGAGGGGCATTGATGACTTCAATGTCAACGTAAACGGTCTTGCCTGCAAGAGTGATAGGACAATTATGGAATAGGCCAATGGGCTAGGAGGCATGGCCATCCCATGCACGAAGGGTGATTATAGAAGGGGCCAGCTCAGGGGATTCGAGTTGTTTCTAAACCAAAGCAGACATCACATAGGTAGATGCCCCCTCATCAATAATACACCGAGACACGTTAGCGTTCCAGATTTTGGTTGGGATTTGGAAAGCAACGGAAGCAGGAAGGGGAGGATGGTCTAACTGACGGGCATCGAAAACAATAAATTGGTCATCAGCAGGATCGAAAGTGCCCATGGAAGATAGTAGAGCCTTCCTTTGAGAAGGAAACAACTAGAGGAGTTCCAGTGTTGAAATAGTAGCAGGAGGCTACACTAAATCATCTACTATAATATACGAATGAGTAGCTCATCCAGAAGCAACATTTTGGCATAATGGGCCCTTAAGAACCTTGGTATGAACCTAAAATTTGGGCTGAGGGATCTGTAAAGGACCATTGGGTGTTGAAAGAGGCTCTGTAGGACCTGAAGAAGGTGACTTGGGGACAGGCAGAGCGGGAGGCTTGGGGTGCTGACAAGACCGAGTTTTAAGGTTAAGGTTGACGGTTAAAGGTTGGTCAGAGTTCATCATGAGAATCTGGTAATTGGAGGAACCAGAAGGGGAAGGTTGAGTGGTTACTGGTGCGTGAGGTGGTTGGGTAGCCACGAATCCTTGTTGAGGGAAAGGATCGGTAAACACAGCCGGTTGAGAAGTAGCCGCATTGGGGGGAATAGTGGGGGAAGGCATGCTGTCCTCGCAATGTAGCCTGAGACTCCCACATCTATCGCATCTGTGGTAATAGGGGACAATTGTGAGTGTAATGACCGTAAACACCGCAACACGAACAAGGCTTATTTGTACGAAGAGGCCTGTCCGGCTTGGGCTGAGTGCCCTATTGCTGGTTAGCGGTGTTAGAGTCAAGACCTGAAGGATTGGATCCATGAATACCAAGGGCCGATTGATTTTGATTTCCTTTCCTCTTTCTTTGAGAAGAAGGAGGATTATTCGCGCCCTACTGTGCAAATACTTTCCCCGAAGGGGGTGGTAGTTGCTGTTGCGGGGGTTGAGAAGGCAAGGGAGGTGGAGGTGTAAATGCTGGAGGAGCTGGGGCACCAGTCTGTGGGTAAGGATACTAGGTAGGTTGGGAAACATTGAGGTAAGTAGGAGTTTGGGCAAAAGGAGGAGGCATGCCGTATCCTGGATACATGCTACCTGGAGGGGGGAAAGTGATGGAGGTGCTGGCCCCTCCCGGAGGGAAACCATAGCCCATAGGAGGTTGAGTGTATGGGTGCGAAAGAGCTCCAACAATATCGTCGGCAGAGTGAGATGCCCCCAGGGCGTTAGCACCACTGGGTCTGGGGAGGTCAGGAAGGACGGTATAAACATAACTAGACTGAGCATAGATGAGGTCATATTTCAAGGCTATTTGGAGGGCAGCTTCTTCGGTTTGAGGGAACTGGGATGCAACATCTTTGCCGATGGTAGGTAAGAGAGATCGAAGGAACCAGTCCATGTAGACTCGATATTCAAAGGTGGGAGCTCGACATAAGCTCCTTCTTCTCCACCATTCTTGGACATGAGCGGAAAGGTGGGTCGAAGATGATTGATGGAAAGAAGTCAAGAGTTCGGTACCAGTGTCGTATCGGAGAGGGAGCTGGAAATAAGATAAGAAGGCTTGGGAAATGGTCACAAAGGTGGTATGGGAAGAGGCGGTCTGATCAACATACCACTTAGAAGCTTCATCTGTAAGTGTGCATTGGAATAATATAAGAAGGATGGAATCATCAGTAATGGAATTGGATGAACACCACATGTGGAAAGATCGGATATGGTTGGAGGGATATTCTCCAGCAAGGCCTTCGAACTTGGAAATGTCGGAGGGGAGCTTGGTTGGCATAGCAGGCCAACCAACATCGTGGCGGATAGGATCATTGATCAACTGATTGAAATCAGGGAGACTGAGACCTGCCATATAGGGGAGCAAAGGGACAGTCGAGGTATTTCTCGTGGTGGTTCCGCTAGTAACATTCCCAGCGTTAGGGCCATGGTTGCTGCTAGCGTTAGGCCTTGGACCAGACATGGTGCAGGTAGCAGGGGGAGAACCAGAAGTAGGGGGAGAACCCAAAGAATCAGAAGAGGAGTCAGAGTGTGGACTCGGGGGAGGACTAACTCGTTGACGACGGGCAGGAGCAAGTCGACCAACCAGAAAATGAGGGTGAAGGCCAAGAAGTCTCCAAGATATATGCCTTGGGGGCGCAATAATGATGGCACAAAGGGAAGAAGAATGACCAACAAGGGCAGGGAGGTGCAGAATCAAGTGACTACAATGTCGAAACTAGGGCAGAAAGGTGCAATGTCAATTGATTTTAAAGTCTTTTCCTGGCAGTGTTAACTAGGCTCTTCTTCGCTTAGGGTCAGTGTGTGGCGTGTGTTGATTTTAATTTTTAAACCCAGACGTTTTGAGAATAAAAGAAAAAGTGTGTTGCGTAACTCAAAATAAATCTGCAGAGAACAGTAGATAATGCTGAAATAACAAAAAATTAACAGCTAACAATGCATCAATCTAACCCAAGAAGGCAAGTCTCTCAAAAATAGTCTAAAAGAGGGAAAAAAAATCTAGCCAAAACACACTAAAAATGGGCCAATAGATCTAAGGTAGGGAGGGATAGGGATCTAAAGGAGAAATCTGCTGAAAAGAGGTGCAGAAAACAACAAAGAGGCAGAGGCAAGGTTGCAGCAAGAAAGGAGGAAATCAGCTAAAGGTAGAAGGGACAAGGAGGTGACCCTAGAGGTAAACCCAAACAAAATTATATGAGGTGATTTGAAAGGGAGAAGAGCTGATCTAAAAGGGATCTGAAAGTGAGGTATCAGATCTGCAAAGAAAAAGGCTGAAACTCTGAAAATTCAGACGTCTGAAACAACGAAAACTCTTCCACAAAAAGTGGAGGGTACTAAAGCCCCAAGGGGATAGATTCCCACTTAGTTGAGTAAAACAGATCAGAAACAAGTCTAAACGGGCTGAGACAGAGGCTGGAAAACCCTGACAGAAGCTTCAGACAAACCCAGAAAAATTGCTGAAAAATTGCACAAAAAAGTGCAGGTCGTAGGTTCTGACCTATTTTCTGTTCAGGTCGTAGATTCTGGGCTGAAAAGTGTGTCTTGCAGTTCAGGTCGCAGGTTCTGGGGCGAAAAGGGTGACTTTCAGTTCTGGGTGTCTCGGCGGCAGATTGCAGAAAAAGTTTTCGTCTCAATTGCGGCTGAAGTCTGTTACCTGCGCAATAGGGCTAGAAACACACGAAAGTTAGAAATTTTAATGTTTGAGGGTTTTATAGGTGAAAAGCGACATAAAAATAGAAAAAACAAAAAGCTGAAAAGAAACCCTAGGGTCTGAAGCAGCTAGATATGCAAGAATATGAAAAACGATAGCGGTCGTAATTGAAAACCCGTGTGGAGTCGCCAATTGTTAGTATAAATCTTTTATTGAAGTGTACGAAAAAAGACCACTTTAGCTACGCATAACTTATAGCCCTAACATCAAATATGGCTGCCAATATTTTCAAATATGCAGTTAGTTGATCAAGACAAATGCTGCAAAAATCCAGATCTATGCATAAAAAGACATTAAGCAGTAAAAATAAGGTTTTGCTCCATGCATCCAATAGACAAGACAAGAATAATATTTTTGAAAGAATTTTATATTAAGGGCATCTGGGAGGAAAACAAGAAAGGTGTTTCCAATTCTCCTCAATGGGATGGGTTCTTGAAAGTCCTCAGCAGTTCAGATCTAGAATTTCTCTCTCTTGTTGGTGTAGAAAACTCAGACAAACATAGAACTCAAAGGGAGCTCACAAAGCAAATAATGGAGAATGTGACAATGATAATGGCTCAAAGTCAGACCAAGAGTATAGATCCAGAGTGATCTAATAGGCAAAAAAAGGTGACAAATGAATGGGAAAGCCCTTCTATTTATAACAAAATATTGGGTCATTCTAGATCTTGGTGCATGATTAAAATAATATTAACCAAATCTAGATCCACCTTTTATGGAATATTTTATTATATTTGTTGGAGGGAAAAGGTATTTGACTTGGGTCAAATCCCTTTATTTTTAAATAATAAATAAATGATTTATTTATTATTTTAAGGAAGTGGTTGAATGATAATTAAATAAATAATGATTTGTTTAATTATTTATAAATGATTTTGTCATATTTAACAAGGAATATGATTTAAATAATATTTAAATAATTATTCCTAGAAAATAATAAGTTAAATAAGGATTTATCTAATTAATTTCCTTGTTTTGGGTTAAATATGACCAGGAATAATAATTAAATTATTTTTTAATTAATTATTCCATGAGGAAAATCAAACAAATATAGATTTGTTTAATATTTCCCTTTGGGGTTTCCTGTTTAGACCATAAACAACCTAATAAGTGTGTTTTATTAAGTTATTTTACATAGTGAAAGCAATTTTACTTAGGGTAAAATTGGTCTTACATGGTGTACTTGGGTCCATCTAATGATAATAGGTTATATGACCAAAAAATGGTGTAACAATAACACTATTTTTCTCAAAAATATGTTTTGATCTAGGGTCATGTCTCAATACGAACCACCAATCCCTATCCAACACATCTAGGTAAAAAAACACCTGGTTGCAGTGTTTGGGGAAAACATAGGGCTCCTTAGCTTCATCCCACATCTTTCTAGATTTGATACATATCAGCCTACTATCGCAATCTTCCTTTAAATTGTTTTGATCAAAAGTGTCCCACCACTTGCACCTAAAAATAACACATTGGAAAGAAGATAAACCCACTTCAATGATCTCTTGTATCTTTCTGATGTAACCTAACGTCCCTCGTACTAGGTTTTGATCATGGTGGCTAGCTCAACTAGATTTATCAAATGTGATGTCCACTCCATAGTCTTGTGTCATGTGTCCATGACCATAATTTTCTGTGCGAAAATGGTGTCCATATGCCCACATAGATGGGAACAAATTCACCTCTAAAAAAGTTAAAAAATCATAGTGTCATGTGTCTTATAATAACCCAATTGTTAAAATATGAAATATAGATGTAATTACATTTCAAGGGTGCATTATTAAGTTTAAAATGTACATAAATTGATTATTACCGAGCGGGTATACCCAATCCCTACGTTTAGCGCATCCTCTTCATCACGCGGGTAATGGCCAATTGCATCGTATTTCTCTCTAACTTGGTCAGCAACCCAACTGTTGGGATATATAATTGGCATATTGTCTTTTAAATGATCGAGATAAGGCACACTTCTACCATTCAACCGTCTGAATTATTTCTTGTCACTATCCCATTTCATCCTCTTTTGTTCGTACAATGCGACCCACGTTTGTGTCACTTTAGAATTGTAAAGAACAAATTTATTGATTGCTTCAATTTTTGCATTAACTGATGAAATCAAACCGACATATAGTACATATGAGATCAAAATATACATTATTTCTAAGTTGAACATAAATATTTACTTTGTGTATTTGAAAAATTATAAGTCGTTTACTCTTTATCAAGTGCCTTTTTCCATTCATTTTGAGAAACTCCCCTTCTCTTTTGTCTTCATCCCTTTCATCATCCCAAATCACCGCACTTGGTATGTTGTTGATCTGCTTGATGAGCTCACTGTCAAAATATAAAGACTCATATGATATGTACCCCTCTGCCATAGACCCCCCAGGTTTTTCCCTTTGTCAAACAATACCTTTCAATTTCTTTATGTACCTCTCTAAGAAAAATATCCAATGAAAAGAAACCACCCCAACTAATTCAACCTCATCTACTAGGTGGATTAGAAGATGAACCTGCAAGTCCATGAAACTCGTCGGAAATTCCTTCTCAAACACACAAACAATCTCAACTATCTCTTGACGCCACCGTGGAATGTTAGCCACATGAATTTCCTTTGACATGATCCAACATACAAATGCAGATAATTTAGATATGGCACATCCGAGGTCTTGGGGGAATTCATGTTTCACACACCCACGCACGAACAAAGGATAATGACACTGCAAAGTTATAAACACATGCAATAATATACAAAATTAGTTATGTTTTATGATCCTTGCATGGGATAAAATTTATTAATATAACAAATAATAAAATCATGCTTTTGACATTATACGTACTCTTAGAAGATTCAAATGGTAATGCGATTTTAACCCCGACAAATGGTCATCCACGGTGAAGCAACGTCGTAGTGAAGACCCATATGAATATGGCACCCTCACACCCATTATAACTTCCTTTGCGAAAGAAATATCATAATTTTTTAAAATCCATGGGACATCAACTTTTTTGAAATACCAATTAGAGGGACCAGCACTTGCCTCTGATCCTACACTTTCTAATCATCTTGGCCAATGTTTATTTTTAGTTTTTTAAGTAATAAGATCTTTCCTAACAGCCAATGTGTCACTTTTTTTCGATGATATGTGCCTCCATAAAGAAGATGAAACATTTTTACATATATGCTTGGGACCTAATAAGTGGGTAATATTAATATGCTCCCAATATGGGAGGTTATAAAAGATAGATTTCCTTTTCATCCTAATGGAAAATTTCTCAACATATGTGTCAAATAATTATGGATCATAGAACATAGGCTCCCCATTTCAATTGAACATTTCTATGAACTCCTTCTCCTTCTTTCTCTCATATTCTCTAAGCCATTCAGCTGGTGTCATTATTGGAGGCCTTTGGGTTCTCTTTCATTTACAATTGAAAGCGGATGTTTCTCTTCTGTAAGGGTGTTATTCTAGGAGGAATACCCTTGAGGAGTCATACACTGGATTTCGTAGGTCATTGGACCATCTAACTTTCAGAGAAGGTCCACAACATTTACATCCAAAATACCCTTTTGTTACAAGACCTATGAAATTATTGTATACAATATGCATGTCACGTTAAATAATATCATTAATATCAGAACAATTGCAACTAATTAAATAACTAATATGCACAAGAATATTGTTACGTATATAAACAAATCAATAAACATGTAATTTACTAGAGCAAACTCCTAAGCCTAGATAATCAAGTGTCATGTAAGCACATGTGCCATACAATGTAAAACTCCTCTCTATTGCAATGTGTCTTGATACATCGTATACTTTTATCCCATCCTATAATTCCTTTAATTCATCTACCAATGGTTGTAAGTAGACATCCATTTTCTTCACTTGTCTTCTACTAGGGACTATGAGAGCCAACATAAGATGTTCATTCTTCACGAACAACCATGGGGGGATATTGTTATTGATCACTACTACATGCCAAATAGAATAGTTGGTGTTCTGGAGGGAATATGGGTTGACACCATCCATGGCTACGTTGAGTCGTAGAATTTGTACTTCATCCTTGAATTTTTCGGGACATGTATCCTCTATATGCTTCATGGCTATTAAATCTGTTGGGATTCGCATAACTCCCAACTCACTTTTGTGTGAGGCATGTCATCCTTGCAACGTAGCTAATTCTTTGCAACGAAAGAGCCTTTGAATACTTGGGATTATATGCATGTGCCTCAATATCTTAAAAGGAGGACCACGTGATTTACCCTTCTTTTTTTATTTATCATACCTGTCATGCCCACATTTCGGACATATCTCTTTGTTTGCATATTCTCCTCTATGTAGAATACAATAATTTGGACATGCATGATATGATATGTACTCAACATCGAAAATTTTCAACAATTTCTTTGCCTCTTGGCAACTATCGGGCAAGACATCACTCGGAAGAACCTTATTGTTGAATGACCTGTAGTTGGTAATGGACAATATTAAATGTACATTAATGCTGATATAATTATTAACATTCATAAAATTTACCATTTGTAATGTTCATTGTGTGATTATATTTCTCAAAATATAAGTGATCAAGACTTGATGGTCAATTACCTCAAAATTTCCGAGAAATGTGCATTCGACAAGCCAAACTTTGCTTCCAAGTTGTACGTTAAAATTTTTGTCCCCAACTGGGTATACTTTGACTAACCGCCACGTCTAAAGAGAGGGGTGGTGGAAGCAAATTTAAGGCTTTCGAAAAAGGTATCAACGATATGAGCATCATCCCCTAGCTGATCATCGTTCTAGAATGCATCTAACAACATTGTCTCCATGGCAGTCATATCCCTTAAGTAATCATCCATACCAACCTCTATTTGATAACCTCCATTGCCAGCTTGTGAAGAACTACTATTGATGTAGTCATTCCTAATTGGTGAATTTGAACGTAGTGGGAATTGAATAGGTGGTTGATTCAACCATTATTGGTATCGTTCCTCTTCGATTTTTTCTCTTAATTCAACCTTCTCTCGATTTGACATTGTCATTTGGTGCACTGCAAGATGGTAGGTAGGTCGCTCATCATCACTAGAATCCTAATAATTTCAAAAAAAATATTTGAACATTATTATTACAAAATCGATGATATCAATTAGTAAGAAAATGCATGATTAATTGGTTTGACATTGAAATAATTACATTAATATTCAAACTATTATTATTACCATCATTTTCCCAGGATTGTGGCTAGAAGATGCAATGTTACAATTGGTAGGGTGAAGCGGTTGTCCATTTTCATCTACCAAATGTGCCTTGCGATATGCTGCTCCTGATAATATATTTCGACGTTTTGGAGTTGTTTGAATATTTTGTGCATATGAACTCGAATCTAAATATACATGAACCTGCAAATTTGTATACATTAATTTTATTCAGCTGATTGACATGGATAAAAAAAAAATCAATTAGATAATGAAAATAAAAATAAAATCTGAAGTAAATATTACATCTGGAGATGGATAGGGAGAACTCCACGATGGACTTTAAGAAATGTTATGGAACGAGCTAGATTTTAAAGAATTGTCCATTTGATATAATTATGATATTTTATCTCTGCATTTGAGAAAAATTAACAATAAATTTTGGTGTACATGCCTAAAAGCAATTTCGATGCCTTAAAAATGGACATATTGTTATCGGCACTAATGTACAGTTAACCGCACCAGTCGTTTTAGTTACTGCACACCGGTACCGTGTTATTAACTGACACACTGGAAAAAAGAAAAAAGGGATCGATAAATTGAAAAATGGGCGGCAAATTATTTTTAGAAATCTAATTTCATAAAAAAATTCTTTAAATAGTAAAATCTATTCATTATTTCATTAATTTTTCAAAAAAAATTCAAGGAGGGATTTGCATGAGAGACATACCTGGAGTAAGAGAGCACGAGAGCATTGTGCAGCAACAAAATACTTTCGAACAACAACACTATTCAGATAATCAAAATTTGAAACATCTCGTGATTCGCACAAAAACCTTGTAGTATATTAAAATATTAAAATGTTACTGTAATAATTGTTTTTTTACATTTTTTGTTGGATTTAATACATGTAGAGTAAAAATTTTAAATTTTACTGTGCATTTTTAGAAATCAAAGAACAAAAAAAATCCATTCTTACATTAAACCCTTGCTTCTTCTTGTTTCTGCCCTTGCTTCTTCTTGTTAAATTCTCAATAGATATATAAATAAATTAAAGTGTAGCATGAGATGAACATTATGTGTTTTTATAGGTATGATGGTTATGATTTTAATAATATTATTATTAAGGGCTATTTATATTTTAATTTTTGAATTATTTTGGGTTTTTTTTTTTTTTAAACAGTAAAAGAAGTATTTTAAAAAACAATATAGTTTTGTTGATTAAAATATTATAAAAGTTGGTTATGTAATAAATTAAAAAGTAACATATTTAACTCATAAAATTGTTTTTTCATTTCAACTCTATTAATATCAAAAAAAATAACAATTATATTTATACCACTTAATAAATATATCCAAACAAAATCATCTTTTTGTTTTTTAAGTTTGGTAGGACTACATACATCTTTAACGTATACAGATACATCACCCAATTGGGGAAGGGAATTGAACGTGATGAGTGCCATAATATCCGCCTCATCATAGTTTGACCAAGACCCCACAGACAACAAAATCATCTTTAATACTAATCTAACTTTTAAAATTTAAATAACTATACATGATATTACATTTTTAAAATTAGTACATATTCTGTGTTAGGAATAGTTACATGTTATGTTTTAGCATTTACTCTAAGAATATTTACAGATTATATATTCCTTCTTAAATAACCCGAGTCTTTGGTAAAACTCCACATAGTCCATTAACCTATGGGTAAATTGAATCCATGTAACTTTTGTATATATGAAAGAATGCATTGAGTTGAGTTAAAATCTTGCGTGCATTTATAAAAATCATGGAAGCTAAAATCACGTGTACATTTATTTCTCTATCTATACAAATAAAATAAAAACATGATGCCTTTGGGAGTTATTTTATTCAACTTGAGTACATTTTTCTATATATTTTCCTTAATAGTAAATGCATTTTGTTGTTCATTTTTCTCAAACATGGCAAGGGTAAGTGTGTGGAGTTTAGAATCACTAAGACTTAGCATTCATTTTTAGGTAGGTTTTATTCCAAATCTCATTTTTTTCACAATAACGGTTGCTGGTTTATATTCAAAATAAAAAAGGAGGGAGACGGATCTCCAGATTTACAAAATGGTAATGGTGACAGAAGGACCAACATCATATGTGGTTGGAGTCAAAATCTGCTTTACAATTTGCTTCTGTCATTGTGAAGAAAAAAGATACTGTATAGACTCTGATAAACTGCAGTAAAAGAAAACAGATTTTACATTTCATGTTTTAATTTGCAGATGTGTCGCATTTGCCGCCCGTTGTGATGGTAATAGCGCCTCTCAGCTAAATCAAATGGAAATTTGTTTTATGTGCTTTGACTTATCTTCAAAACAGCCAGTGAAGATGACTTGGATGAAAACGTGACAGCAAGAGGACAAAAAATGGGGCAGAGGAACTCTGTCTGGGCAGGCAGAGAAGCAGAGTTCATGGGGCAGTGTCCAGGATGCGTTTGAGTTCGATAAATTGAAGATGGGAAGAGATCAACTGGTTTATGAAAGCAATTGGTTGAGCACAGAATGTTGAAAACACAGAGGGCACAGAGCTTGATGGGGTTTGAAAGGGCGATCACATTTGAAAGGGCGATTTGATTTGATTTTGATGCTGTGAGGATCACATCTGTGAGGCTCAACGCCATTGGACAGAAAGAAGGAGTTTGAAACTTCGCAGAGATGTTGGGTATAGGGCTTCGGTGTCCACGAGCAATGATCTGCTATGGGATGGAGCTGCTAACGAAATAAGACCTAATCATGGTAAAAAACAGTATTGGTCAGAGCCATTACACCTGAGGTTACCAATATTGTGAGTGCAGGATTTATTTTCCAATTCGTCAGCAGTTTTATTGAAAGACCGAAGGACATGATAAAAGTGATTGCCTTTCATCGGCTGGTCCAGAAATAGGCATCTCTTAACTATTTGCTGTAAAATCAGATTTTGGGCTTTTCTGTTGTGTATCATCAGACCTATGACAACGGCAGAGTCTCCAATTATTGTAGCCTTGGTTATACCAATTTTCTGAAGCTGGAGTAGGCCTTGAAAGAGGGCAAGAGCTTCAGCCCTGTTGTTTGAAGCAGAGCCCAGACACCATTCATAATCAGTTAACATATCTCCATTACCGTTGCAAATAAATCCTCCAGGTCCAGCCATTCCTGGGTTGGATTTGGAGGCTCCATCGAAAAAAAGGTAGTGGGTGTTGCAGTTCCTGAGCCAACGAGTAAATTCTTCATCTTTCATCCTAATTTTCCAGCTACATCTGGAGCTATCTCTGCTATTGGGATCACTTCTATTTTGCTGTCAAGAATATGTCCTATGTAGTTCCTTTCCTCCACATTTAGATCCAGCACTTTTAGATTCCCATGACATTTTGTGGACAGAGCTTCCAAGTTGAGATTCCAAGCTTTGTTATAGAGTTTTCTAACATTAGTTTCTTTACCTTTGAAGATCATTTTGTTTCTTTCCAGCCAGATGTTCCAAAGAAGGGTACAGGGCAAGGCATTCCAGACCCTTCGAGCTGTGTTGTTTGTTTTTTTCCCCATGGGTAGATTTTTTTCCATATAAGCAGCACTTCAGGTATGCTGGTGCCAAGCACCCAAGGAGGATTGTGACTCTGATAGGCTTCCTTCCAGCAGGCAGAAGCAAATGGGCAGTCTATAAAAAGATGCTGGCTAGTCTCTTCTTCAATTTGGCAGTTTGGATAGCGAGATGGTCCGATTATTCCTCGCTTTCTGAGGTTCTCAGCAGTGAGGGTTTTCCCTCTTAAGAGGATCCATAAGAAGAATTTGATTTTTGGGAGAGTTTCTGCCTTCCAAACAATTCTCCAATGAGCCCAGATTGCCATAGAATACTCATTTATGCAGATCTGATGATAAGCAGCCTTAATAGTGTAGACTGTGCCTGAAGGATCCCATCGAAAGTCATCAGCAAGGTAGCGTTTTGAAGGTGCAATACCATGAAGATAGACTTTCAGGTTGTTGAGGCTGATTTCTGTATCTGTTGGTATGTGAGGGAAAGTCCAGCCTTTCCAGGAATGAGAGTTGGCTTCCCATTGAGAAATATGGTCCAGAGTTTGAATTCCTGCACTGTTGAAAAAAGCTAGAATCTGCTGAGTACTAGGCCTTCGACTTATGGGCTGGTGCCCCAATATTTTGTCTTCCCCAATTCTTATGAAGCTGCCGCCTCTGGGAACTTTAGAAGTGTTTTGTTCAAGAAGAGGAATAGCTTTCTTACACATCCTCCAGATTTTTGAACACGCTCTGTTGGGGAGCTCATGATCCAATAGCTGATGCCTTGGATAGTTGAGATATTTTTTTTCAAGAACTGTTTTCCACCAAACATTCCTACCAGAAATGAATCTCCAAACCAGCTTGCCAGCAAAGGCGAGGTTTAGAAATTTAGAGGATCTGATTCCCAACCCTCCATTCTCACATGGCTGAGTGACCTGCTTCCAGCTTACTAAGTTGTATTTTTTTTTCTCAGTTCTTCCTCCTTGCCAAAGAAAATGACGAAGGAGAGCATCCATTTTAAAATGTAAGTTGGCAGGGGCTTGTAAAAGAGTAAAACAGTACAAAGGCAGGGAGGAGAGCCCTGCTTTAAGAAGAATTATGCGCCCTGCAGGATTAAGCCAAGAGGTGCCCCAATGTTGTATCTTCCTTTTCATCTTGTAAATGATAACTTCCCAGGCTGTAGCTTTCAAGTTGCCGGCACTCACAAGCATGCCTAAATAGGTAAATTTCTCCCAATTCAGCTTACAAGGAACCCCAAAAGTAGTGGCAATCCTATGGAGAACTTGTGCCGATGTGTTCCACCCATAAATACAGCTCTTGAGATAATTTATCAGACCTCCAGAATAGCTCATGTATTTATCAAGGAGAGCTTTGAAACGATGGGCTATGATGTTTGAGGCTCCCCCCATTAGAAGAGTATCGTCAGCAAACTGAGAGTGATTGATGTTCTTGACTCCATTATCAAATTTGATCCCGATGATGAGGCCCATGCGGCGATTGTAATCCAGAGCTCTACTAAAAGATTCAGCCATTAAAATAAAGAGATAAGGTGATAGGGGGCAGCCTTGTCTAAGCCCACGAGAGGATTGGAAAGATGGTCCAGGTCTGCCATTAAGAAGAGGGGAGATCCAAGGTCCTGTGATGTAGGCTGATAAAGGATGTGGCAAATCCCATTTTTTCAAGCACAACAATTAGAAAGGAATGCCTGACACGGTCAAAGGCATTGGCTAAATCTAGTTTTAAGATGAAGCCTTTCTCATTTCGGGTTTGACTGGAGTGAATGGCCTCTTGGACAAGAAGGATGGAGTCCGAGATTTGCCTATTGGCCAAAAAACCCCCTTGATTTTCAGAGATGAGAGTGGGGAGGATAGGTTTTAGGCGAGTAGCCAAGATTTTAGTCAAAATTTTATATGAAGAGTTACACAACGATATGGGGTGAAAGCGAGAGAAGGTCAAAGGTCTATTTTCTTTAGGGATAAGGGCAAGGTGGGCTGCATTAGTGAAGCCTCCGATTTTGTACTTACGTTGGATCCATCTTAGCATCTTGACAAGGTATTTTTTAATTAATCCCCAATATGTTCTATAAAAATAGATTGGAAATCCATCTGGGCCAGGGGATTTATCTGGCTGAAGGGCCTAGATGGCATCATGTATTTCTTCTTCATTGATTTCCTTAATCAAATCTGCATTAATTTCCTCATTGATTCCTTTGGTCATATGGTGTAAGAGGTCTGAGTAATCCTCTGTTTCTTTTGTCTCAGTTAAAAGAGTGCCGTAATAGGCTGAGGCAGTTTGCTTGATAGCTTCTTGGGTGTTTTGAGGGCAGCCTTCCTCATCATTAATCGTGGTGACATTATTTCTGACTTTTCTGACAGTTGCTTGCTTATGGAAAAAGGCTATATTTTTGTCTCCTCCTTGAAGCCATAACTGTCTTGACTTTATTCACCACTTTTGCTCTTCTTCTCTATTAACCCGGTACAGCTGGTAATATATATCACTTTCTAATGATTTATCCTCGTGGGACAGCCTGTTCTCCTCTATTTTCGTGTGATTTTCTTTCAATTTATTTTTTAGCTCAGCTTTGGCATTTTCTGGTTCTTTGTAATGCTGTTTCACCCATTCCTTCAAGGCATATTTTGTATTCTTCAGTTTACATTCCCAAATGAAACCCGGTGAGCCTTATATGTGATTTTTCTAGGCTATTTGGACAATTTGATCCACAATGGGGTTGCTGCGCCAAAGAGAGTTATATTTGAAAGGCAACGGCCCCAATGGACAATGTGCTTCAAAAACAGTGCTAATGGGGTAGTGATCGGAAGCTGAATAAGGCAGGATTTCAGCATGAGTAGTGGAAAAATCAGAGAGGAAGGAAGTGTTTACCAGAATTCTGTCAAGGCACTCCATTATGTTGTCTCTGCCTAGCCTGCAGTTGCTCCAAGTGTACCTCCAATTTTTTGGAATGATATCTACTAAATCACCCTCTTGCATGATGTTTTCCAACTTTGCTCTATAACGATCATGTGTAAAAGTGCCTCCTCTTTTTTCATTGGAGTGTAATATAAGGTTTAGATCTCCCCCAAGGATGATATTTCTGTTGTCTTCAGCTTGGATGTCTTCTTGTAGTGTGGCCCAGCACTGCTCTTTGTCTCTGAAATGGTTTGGTGCATAAACGTTATAAATGACTATTTTCTTGTGCTCTTCTTTCTTTTCTAATATTACTTTGATCCAATAAGGATTGATAGTATTGGATGTGCATATCCAAATGTTTTTGTTCCACAAAGTGGTGATGCCACCAGATGCTCCTCTTGGTTCACATATTTGTCCCTCATAATGCCTAAACTGTTCGATAATTCTTGTCATCTCTTGCAATCTTTGCTTTGTTTCCTGAATCATTACAATTCCTGGCTTCTCATGGTCTGTAAGATATTTCAGAGCAACAATTTTTGAGGGGTGCCCCAGTCCCCTACAATTCCATGATATTACTTTCATCATTGGGTATTTATGTTTCGGAGGGATGCTCGTCCCCCTTGCTCCTTGTGTGTTTTTTCTTTACTGTTTTGACCCATTATATAAGTTTCGATGGGATTTTGAGTTCCCATGGCGATGTATTTTTGAGCATTTTCATCCCTTTGCTGTTTGCTTGATTTCCAGCCAGGTCCTTTTTTTTGGGACTCTTGATTGACTCCATGCTCTTTCGAGGAGCTTCTAGTAGTTCGGGGTGGGGGGAGGGTCGGGAGAATGGGAGGGTGAGGATTGGGAAAGGGAGAAAAGGATAGGGGGGTCATTTTCAAGGGGGATCAGGGGGTCATTTTCAGGGAGAGAGAGGGCGCCAAAGGGATTTGAAGAGATCAGGGGAGAACTAGAGGTTGGCCCTGGGGTGGGGGAGATGGATGGGCCAAGAGGAGAGGAGGGAGGAGGGACAGCAGAGGATTTGGGCAGAGCTGAAGGGGGGTTAGGCTTGGGAGGGGCAGATTTGGGAGGAGCACTTCATAGTTTGCTTTCAAACCGGAGGCGGTCTTCTTATTTTTTACAGTTTCCCATTGCTCTTCAGATTGAGCGGTTTCATCATTAACTATTTTAGTGTAGCGATTGGAAAAATGACCGTATTCGTGACATACCTTGCATTTGAAGGGAATTTGTTCGTAGTCCAGTTGCTGAATATGCATCCATTCGTCCACCTTTAGTTTGATTGCTTCTGGAAGACACAAATACACACACACGCCTGCATATTATCCTTGGGCTCACTCCGGTCAATGTATTTTCCAACGGCATTGCCGATGGCTTGAACCGAGTCATCTCCCCAGCAGTGGAGCGGGAGATGCGGAAGATGAACCCAAACCGGAACAACATTAGGGACGTCCAGCTCAGGGTCGAAGTCTGGAGTCCACTTGTTCAGATACAGTCCACGGGAGTCCATGAAATACGGCCCATTTCTGAAGATTAAATCCTTGTTTGCTCTGGATTCGAAATGGAAAGTGTAATAACCTTTTCCACAGAAATGAATGGAGATTTTACCATTGACTTTGTCTGCCCAATTTCTTTCGATCCAGCATTGAACTGTTTTCGGGGAAGGCCATAGGCCAGCGAACTGACCGATGAGCCCCCGCTCAGCTAAAGAGAGTGCAACCATTCGTGGAAGTGTAGGAGGGAGGTCAACCTCCTGCAACCCATCCAGTTTCTTGACAAACTTGGACAGCAGGGCGATTTCTCTAAGGCTGAAGGGATTTGATTAAAACCAAAAACGCATCTGCTGCTGACTGATCAACAAGGCCCTCCGTAGCAGCATTCGGAGAGGCCATGGGAGGCCAGAGGCCTTGCGCAGGAAGGGGAGGACCAGCAGTCGACTGCTAGGTCAAGGGAACGCGCAAGCAGGGCGCGCGCTCAGCTTTTTTTCCCAATCTCATTTTTATATTTGTTAAAGTATGCATATTTAAGTAAGTTTTAAAATTATTTAGTTATAATTTATTATTTAAACTTAGTTGTTTAGTTTCTTCTCTCCTGTGAATATGAATATTAAGAAAAACATTGATTCAAACCTAATATCTAACTCGAAACATCCCCATAATGTTGGTTATACCATGTATAATTAATTGCTACAAACATATTTTTAATAAAACAAAAAATGTAATGATGCAAATATACACAAACATTAAACAAAAATATTTTATCCTAGAAACCTAAAATAGGAAAATGAGACAAATGTTTTAGTATATTCTATATTTACAATATTGTAATCCAATATGTATATCCCAAGACATCCATATATCCCTAATCCGCTAACCTTGGATTAGAATACAACTATTTTTTGTTAACTAGAATTGGAAAACCATGGGATGAATTACCATGCACCATAAAGACACAAAAAATTAAAATCATGTGTCAAAGTCCACAACAACGGATGAAAACCCCACAAATGTTTTCCTATTTTTAGGTTGTCACCCCCCTGTGACCTTCACACTATGCTCGACAAAATGAATCATGTGTGCAGCTAGTCATGGAAATAATATAGCATATACCTAACATTTTCCCACTTGTTATTTTCTTTTCATATAGGGGGGCATAGGAGCACATGATGAACAATCCAAGGTAGTAATGCCCATTATTTCTCTACACCAAGAGAGCTTCTCAATGCTCACATATTTTGTTCACGAGTCTACAAAATTCTTCAAAGTGTTCGCCTTTATCAGCAACACCTTCTTGTCTTCAATCATATATCTCACAAAATGATATTGAGCACCAAAATCTTCGTCTAGCCGATGACATACATACATATAAGGCTGAGAAGGCTCATGGAGAATTGGCATCCAGTATTGAATGTTATATGAAAGAGCATCCCAGAAGCACAGAGGAAGTGGTTGTGAATTACATGTACAACCTTCTGGAACCGGCAGTGAAGGAGCTGACGTGGGAGTTTCTTAAGCTCGATAACATGTCGGATGTGAACATCCCAATCCCATTCCAATGCAAGAAAATGGTGATGGAAGAGACTAGAGTGACAATGGTAATATTCAAGGAAGGAGATGGGTACAACATCTCGAAAACAAAAATAAAGGATTATATCACAGAGTGTCTAATTGAACCCTTCCCTCTCTAGGTCATACTGCTCTTTGTATTCCTATAATGTAGGTTGGACTCTAATGAGTTTGTGAGCACCTTCCTTTCCCATTTCTTGAATACGGTCGATGCATTGAATAATTGAGGTTAATCGTGTATACACTTTTACCTATTAGCCTGCAATTGAATTTATTGATAATGAAAAGATTGTTATTTCTATTTCTTTGATAAACTACAATTCTAATTCATTCCCATGCGAATGGAATCCAAGAGTAATTTGAATACAAAATTCTATCATCATCGATTCTAATTAATCGCTATGTATTCAAATAAAACAAAAATACATGATCTCTTCCTACCTTATTTTCTTCAACTTAATGCATTTTTCTATATATTTCCTCTGATAGTAAGTTCATTTTGTTGTTAATTTCTCCTAAACATGGAAAGGACAACGATGGAGGACTTTAGAATCACGAGAAAGGACAAGTATGAGGGACTTTACAATCGCGAGACTTAACATTCACTTTTAGGTAGGTTTTATTCTAAATTTTATTTTTATATTTATTAAAATATATAAATTTTAAAATTCTTTTGTTATTATTTAAATATAGTATTTTAGTTTCTCCTCTCTGTGAATATTGAACCAAACTTATTTTGATTCAAATCGATGACCTAAACCGAAACAGTCCATAATGTTATATCTTATATAATTAAGTACTACAAACATATTCTTAATAATAAAATAAAAAAGATATAAAGATACAAATATAAATAAACATTTAACAAAATATTTTGTTCAAAAATCTAAATTACTAAAATAAAATATAATTTTCGATATATTCTATAATTGTAATATTATAATACACTATATATATCTCATAACATCTATAAACCTTAAATTATTTACTTTAAATTATAATACAATTGTAATTTTTTAACCTTAATTGAAAAACAATTAATTAATCCACCATGCATCATAAAATGCACATAAAATTAAAAATCATTTATAAAAAAACAAAATAAATAAATATATATATATTTTTAATAATTACAACAAATAAATAAACAATAAGAAGATTCTTATCTTTATACTAAACATCAATTCTAATTCATTCCTATATTCTAATTCATTCCCATACTAATGGGACTCTGGAGTCCGAAAGTAATTTGAATACAAAATTGTATCATCAACGATTCTAATTAATCACTATTCCCGTAAGATTCCACTATACATCTGAAAATGTAAAAGTAATTTGAATGCATAATAGAATAATAGTAAATTCTCAATAGATATGTAAATATTATGATATGCACATTATGTGTTTTATAAGTATGATGGTTATGATGGTAATAATGATTATTATTAAAATTTATTTATATTTTAATTTTGATTTTTTTTTTTTAAATAGGAAAAGAAGTATTTTAAAATTACTATAGTTTTTTTCAATTAAAATATTATAAAAGTTGGTCATGTAATAAATTAAAAAAAAATGATATGTAATTTAACACGAGAAAAAGTGTTTTTCATTTTCAACTCTATTAATATAAAAAAAATAACAAATTCTCTTATACCACTTAATAAATATATCCAAACAAAATCATCTTTAATACTAATTTAACTTTTAAATTTAAATAACTATACATAATATTACCTTTCTAAAATTAGTACATATTCTGTGTTACAAATAGTTACATGTTATGTTTTAGTATTTGCTCTATGTTGAGATTGCAACAAGATGACGAGCTTAGTGGAAAGGAGCCACCTTCACTAAGTCGGCCCGCAGGCTATTTTTGGCGCAAAGTCTATTTTTAGACTATGTCTATTTTTAGACATATAGATCATGTTCTATGAGTTGTAGGATGCTATTTGTGGATGGTTGGTCAAGTCGGAAAAAATAGATGGACTTCTATTTTTAGGCATATTGGGCGGAATCTATTTTTAGATTGTCAGTCTAAAAATAGATATGTCGAATATTATTAGCTCTTAATATATTTGGACTATAAACATTATCTTATTCTCTTGGAGCACTTTAGTTAAGTGCACAGATGTGGCACAGGAGTTGATAGAAGGAATTACGCTATTCCTGAGGGTTACGTGGAGCTATCGCATGGATACTTCAGTTAGAACTCATGTGACAGATTTTGGTGGAGTTGATTGAGGAGTTAATGGAGTTGTGTTCAGTTTAATTAATCTAAACATAGTTGAGCTAGTTGTATTTAGTCTAATTGATTAATACACTAGTGAAGAGTGGTGTGAATTAATTATTAATTAATTCACTAATTATAAACTCATTAATCAACTAAAGAATACATCAGTTAACTTCTGCATGGATGTAAATAAATGGAGACTGCATGGCAGAGATATTTGAAAGAGCAAAAAAGTTAACTATCAGCTATGACTATACCGTTGCATATTTGCAACAACTGCTGATTAGAGAAGCCAATGAGGATTGTGCAGACAAGCCAGGTGGTTCGGGTTATTTATGAGAGCCATTCTTCAAACATTGATTAAGCAATAAAGGTTGGCTATCAAAAGTGGTAGATTGTCCGTTGTGTTTACAGATTCATTTCGATTAGTGCGTAGCAATTGGAGGTTGTGCTGAGAGCTTGTGAGGAGCTTTGTACAATGATTGTTACATGATCTCTATGACATATAATATACAGATAGTTGGGGGTTTTCAGCTTTAAGCTTTCCCATGAAATATTGTGTTCATATGTGTGATTGTTTATGGTTTTAATGTGTGCATGCAATTGATTTTATTTCCGTAATTAATGATCAATGGTAGAAGAGATTCTGTATTGTGCATGAAGTTAAAATAGTGTGTGATCAGGAGAATCTCGGTGAATAATATATTAGTTATTCAAATTTCTACATGGTATCAGAGCGATATTTATCATTGGAGCAATTGCAAAACATTGAAGCGGTTGAGTTTTGTGCTGGTGGAATTCGAATTTGCAGCAGTGTTTTCTTGGTGTCGAAGTTGAGATGTCTTTCAGCGGATTGCGATTGGAGTATGCCCTTGAGGGCAGCTCGAATTATATTGCATGGAAGGACAGGATGGAGGCGGTGCTGGATGACAATGGGTTGAAGGAGTTCATAGATGCAGAAATTCCAAAGCCTACTTCTAGTGATGCTGCCGTACTTGACGCATGGAAAAAGAAGACAGCAAAGTGTCGAAGGATTCTGTTGGAAGGTGTGAAGGATCACATAGTGTCCAACCTTCATGGTAAGGCTTCTCCATTCTTGATGTGGAAAGCTTTGACAGATTTATTCCAAAGCAAGAGCGACCAGAGGAAGTTGGCGCTCAAGGATAAACTCGGGAACATAAAGATGGAGAAAGGCGACAGTATGCCCAAGTACCTCACGAAGTTCATCCAATGCAGGGATGAGCTGGGAAGTGTGGGGGTGACTGTAGATGATGAGGACTTGGTGATCTTGGCTCTCCTTGGGCTTCCGAAGAGTTGGCATTCCTATCAGGACTCTGTCAATGGTCGGGAGAAATTGCCAGGATGGGAGCGACTTTGGTCAGATCTTGTGCAAGAGGAGATAAGGCGAAGTACCAGGGACGAATCTTCATCAAAGAACTCAGATGAAGAAAATTGCGCTTTGGCTGCCAAAGCAAGGAAGGGGAAGAGCAAGAAGAATGCTTCTCAATCCGGTGCGAAAGGTAAGAAGCAGGACATGTCCAAGGTGAAGTGCTTTCACTGTCACCAACACGGACATTACGCCACTAATTGTCCACAGAAGAAGAAAAATAAGCAGGCTGCTGGATCTGCAGCTGGAGAGGCCTTAACCTCACAGTTTGAGCTGGATTTTTCGCTGATCGCATGCTTGGTCTCAAGTGTGATGGGTTCAGTGTGGTTTCTTGACAATGGTGCATCTTTTCACATGACAGGAGATCGAGATTTGTTTACTGATCTGGATGAGAAAGATCTTGGAGTGCACATCGAGATGGGCGATGATGGTAGATACAGTGCGACCGGTATCGGTACCATTTCCTTTGAGAGGAAGTCTGGTAAACCCTTCGTATTGAAGGAAGTGATGCATGTTCCAGGATTGAAGAAGAATCTTATCTCTGTGGCGATGTTAGAAGACAAGGGATATGATGTTGTCTTTAGCGAGGGAAAGGCTTTCCTACGCAGTAAGGCAACCGGTGAGACCCGTAGGATAGGGGTTTGAGTTAAGAACCTTTATCAATTGCAGATGGATGCGCAAAGAATGGCGGGGTGCAAGGAAAAAGGAGTGGTGAGCGGATGGCGATGCAGTTGTGGCACCGAGATCGGGGCCACCTTCACCATGGAGATTTGAAGATACTACAATGCATTTCTCATCGGGTTTTGGCGGGGTACTCTTGCGCAATGTATCGCGTGCGATGTACCTTGGGAAAATTTGTAAAAGCCACCTTTCACGAGAAGGATAGTCGCGCCACAATGATCCTTGAGAGAATTCACACAGACGTGTGTGAACCTTTCTCAGTAGCTTCGATAGCAAAGCACGGGTACTATGTGATATTTGTTGATGATTTTTCTCGTAAGTGCTGGATCTTCTTCATGCAGAAGAAGAGCGAGACATACTCAAAGTTTTGTGAGCTCAAGGCACTGGTTGAGAAAGAATAGGGGAAGCAGGTGAAGGCTCTTAGAAGCGACAATGGTGTTGAATTCATCTCTGGCGAATTCAAGGAATTTTGCAGCGCATAAGGAATTCGAAGAGAGCTCATAGCACCTCATAACCCACAGCAGAATGGGGTTGCTAAGCGGAAGAATAGAACGATCGTGGGTGCTGCACGAGCGATGTTGCATGATCAGGGCCTTCCCATACACTTGTGGGCTGAGGAATGAAATACTGTAGTGTATGTGCAGAATCGTTGTCCTCACAGGATACTTGGCATGAGTACAGTCGAGGAGGCCTTTTCTGGTAAGAAGCCTGATATTTCCCATTTGAGGATTTTTGGTTCACCTGTTTACATTCATGTGACAAAGGATTCCAGGAAGAAGCTGGAGCCGACTGCAAAGGTTGGGATATTTGTGGGGTACACTGATACGCCCCACAACTATCATGTGTATTTGCTAGACAGTCGCAAGACTGTTGTGCGACGGGATATCAAATTTCATGAGGAGAAAGCCATGAAGTGTTCTCTTGAGAGGGAGCCACACTTGCATGCAGATGAGGAGCTATTGGTTCCTAAGGATGAGTCTCAGGATGTGGATCAGCCACAAGATGAGGTTCATGGAGTGGAAGAGACCACTCAAGCAGCGCCAACCATAAGAGGGCGGAAGCGCACTAAAGAAGCTGAGCGACTGGCTCAAGATGCAGAGAAGGTTGTAGGAGCACCTACATAATAGCACAGACAGAGACAGTCACCTGACCGATATACTGGATACATGGCTCTTATGATCAAGTGTATCGTGATGGAGCCATCCTCTTTCGAGGAAGTTGTGGAGGATCTCGCATGGGTAGATGCCATGGTGGAAGAGTATGATTCGATTGTCAGAAACAATGCATGGGAGATTGTCCCAAGGCTAGAGGGGAAATCAGTGGTGGGTTCGAGATGGATCTACAAAGTGAAGCAAGCAGCTGACGGGAGTGTGGAGAAGTACAAGGCAAGATTTGTTGCTCGAGGATTCTCACAGATTGAGGGGATCGATTATGAGGAAACCTTTTCACTTGTCGCAAGGTATTCTTCCATACGGACGATTCTTGCTCTTTCAGTGCAAATGGGGTGGCACATTCATCAGATGGATGTGAAGACTGCGTTCCTCAACGAGGTGATTGAGGAGGAGGTGTACATAGAGCAGCTTGAAGGTTTCGAGATCTTCAGCAGCGAGTCGCATGTGTGTTAAGCCCCGAAGAAAGTGTTGTACGGGCTGTTTGGGCACCCCGTGCTTCGGGTGCACACACCTGACAGATGTAAATATTTCAATTTCCAAGACTTGGGATTCTCCAAGAGTACCAAGAGTGAGGCGGATCCTAACCTATACCAGATTGTGGTGGAGGGTAAGTTGCTAATCATTGTACTTTATGTAGATGATTTGATTTTGACAGGTGATGAACTATTGATACACTCATGCAAAGCTGATCTTGTAAAGGAGTTTGAGATGAAGGACTTGGGCCTCCTTCATTATTTCCCGGGATTGGAAATTTGGCAGCGCAATGATGGACTGTTTGTTTCTCAAGGCAAGTATGCCCGGGAGATACTGGAGAAGTTCAACATGCATAGCTGCAAGCCTATTGATACTCCTCTTCCTGGTGGATGGAGGAAGGAGGATGCTACTTCAGCGGAGGTAGTGGATGCCACTGTTTATCGACAGTTGGTGGGGTCGCTTATGTATCTGGTTAATACACGACTCGACATATGCTATGTTGTTAACCAGCTTTCACAAGCTATGGTTAAGCCGCACAAGCCCACCCGGAAGCGCGTGCTGGCCACGGAGATATCCTCGCAGGCACACCCGGACACAGATTATGCAGCGTGCGTCGAATGAGGAGGCTGCGGGCTTCGATGATGCGGTATTTGGCAGTTCAACAAAGACAGAAATACAGACCGGGAGGGATTTCTGAAATGCACCCGGCCCACGCGCTCACATAGCAGTAGCAGCAGATCCGTGGCACTCGGGCTTCCGGCCAGAGGCCGAGTATAAGGCAGCGTAGTTTGGTCGCATGCGACATATGGATGACAAGATCTCGGCTTGCAGCGGAATGGTTTACATTTTTAGAGCCCATTATGACGAGTTGTGACAATCGTAGTTGCATAACTTCGCTAATCCAAAATATTTCCAAGACAGATCTAAACACATTGACATCCAGTATCCTCATATCAGAGATTGTGTGCAACGGAAGATCATGTTACTTTCATACATTCCCACGGAGGATCAGGATGCTGATATCTTGACGAAGGCGCTCACCAGGAGCAAATTCGAATACCACAGAGGCAGGATAGGGGTGGCAGATAATCCTTATCTTGTTGAGAGGGAGTGTTGAGATTGCAACAAGATAATGAGCTTATTGGAAAGAAGTCGCCTTCACTAAGTGGGCCTGCAGGATATTTTTGGTGCAAAGTCTATTTTTAGACACATGGATCATGTTCTATGAGTTGCAGGATGCTATTTGTGGATGGTTGGTCAAGTCGGAAAAAAATAGATGGACTTCTATTTTTACATACTGGGCGGAATCTATTTTTAGATTGCCAATCTAAAAATAGATATGTTGAATATTATTAGCTCTTAATAATATTTGGACTATAAACATTATCTTATTCTCTTGGAGCACTTCAGTTAAGTGCACAGATGTGGCACAGGAGCTGACAGAAGGAATTACGCTATTCCTGAGGGTTAAGTGGATCTATTGCATGGATACTTCAGTTAGAACTCATGTGACAGAGTTTGGTGGAGTTGATTGAGGAGTTAATGGAGTTGTGTTCAGTTTAACTAATCTAAACATAGTTGAGCTAGTTGTATTTATTCTAACTGATTAATACACTAGTGAAGAGTGGTGTGAATTAATTATTAATTAATTCACTAATTATAAACTCATTAATCAACTAAAGAATACATCAGTTAACTTCAGTGCATGGACAGTTTCAGTGGAGGCCAGTGAAGAGATAGGTGAAAGAGCAGTGTGACTATCAGTTGTGACTATATTGTTGCATGATTTGCAACAACCAGTGATTGGAGATGCCAATGAGGATTGCGCAGTACAAGCCAGGTGGTTCGAATTTATTTATGAGCCATTTCGCATCGACGCTGGGCCGCAGGTTGGCTATCAGTATAGATTGGAGCATGTGTTTTGCTAGATCTAGCTTGATTAGTGTGTAGCAATTGGAGGTTGTGTTGAGAGCTTGTGAGGAGCTTTGTACAATGATTGTTACATGATCTCTATGACATATAATATACAGATAGTTGGGGGTTTTCAGCTTTAAGCTTTCCCATGAAATACTGTGTTCATATGTGTGATTGTTTATGGTTTTAATGTGCACATGCGATTGTTTTTATTTCCGCAATTAATGATCAATGGTAGAAGAGATTCTGTATTGTGCATGAAGTTAAAATAGTGTGTGATCAGGAGAATCTCGGTGAATAATATAT